>JAQFVV010006358.1:0-244886 GCA_028023455.1 Epiperipatus broadwayi | reverse complement strand
ACAAATGTCAAACAATTATATTGGAATAGCGTATATAGAGGATAATCTATAGCCTAATTTAATTAGAATAATGAATGTGTAATTCTTTTAAGAACGACAAACAATAAATCAAATAAGAGATCAATCGATAACAATTAACTTATTTTCAAATTATTGTGTTTATCATCTTAATGAAGAATTTATCACAATATGATCTTATAGCGTATGATTACCATTAGTCAACTCTTAGAGTTGCCAGTTCAATCAGTGGATCAAACTCCAATGTGATATGATACAAAGGATGATAAATTAATTGATTCTTATTGAATGGATGTCTATTTACCTTGTACATGGATAGTGGATAACTATCGATATAAATAAATAAATAAAGCCTTACGCTATGTCATGTTTATTTCGAAGCCCGTAATCTCGGTGGGAGAGAGTACCTATTACAATATATATAATCCAAATGATTTAAAACTTCAAAATAGTTAAATAAAATATAACATTTATCTTTATAAAAAAAGCATCTAAATACTAAAACATCTCAATTTTGCAATAGAACTGTTTCGTAGCTATTGGTCTTTCCTGCAGAAGCTTGAATTAAGAGAACACACAAACACTAAGAGTTAATCTAAGAGCCTGAATTAATATATGAACTACCTTTACACCAGAAGTTTCAAGATATCCAAATTATGATACATGTTAGAATATTATAAAGATCTATAAAAAAAATTTCTACATCTCTACAAAAAAAATCCACTTATAAATCTAATGATTTATACAAATAAATTTTCAAAATAACTAGGCAAAATCTAATATTAGTCTTTATAATGAAAAACCAAATATAAAACAATGGCCAGTTCAACTATTAAAATTCAATCTCACAACAAACCTGGTTTATGATTATTGATAAATTTCTCAAATAAAATATGAAAACTTGATAAATTTAAATTCAATCAAGATTTATATAAGAAATTGGAATGAATATTCAGTGACTTTTAGTATAAAATGTCTAGTGCATTTAGCATTAATGTTTTTAGATCAAGTAAAACAGATTCTATAAATCTTGGTTGAATTCAAGGGATTTTCAGACCTTTCCTTTAAACGTGAAATGACTAAGTTTTATTATGTCTGATATATAGATCTCTCTTATAGATTTTCATCTTTTCTGTACAACCACTTTCTTTATTAATAATTTATTATTCTATTTACAATTAGTGGTTCACTTTTGTGATCCTAAAGATTTCATCATCCAAACAGTTTTATTTTGCTATAATTTAATATCAAATTTATTTGTGTAATTTGTCTCCCTTTTACCTTCTACTATCTACAGCATTCATGATTTTTCATATAACTTTGTACATAGTTACAAATGTAAAATTCTTAAATAAGCAATAAAAAATAATAGTAATTAAGAATAATAATAATACCAAAAATTAAAACAAACAAAAAAAAAATCTTAAATTTTATATTTCAAGTAGCATATGTTATTATTTTATTTCTTTGCTTTTCTAATAAAAACCAAACTATAGTTGAAATATATATATCAAGTTGTATTCATTGTAATAGTAATAATCACTGATTATTTATTGAACTTTAACTATGTATAGAAATATAAAATACATAGTATAGATTTTGTATTAATAAACTGCTATGAGATATTAAAAGTGAATGTGATTTTGTGGGTAAAAAAACTAAATGTAATTAGAAAACTGATAATACAAATGCAAATAAAGAAAACATTAAATTATTTAAGTAAAATTTAAAAGATGCTGCAATAAACACAATAGATTATGAAAAAATGAAAACTCCAAATTGCTTTGTTTAGATGTAAGATGATAAAACGAAAAATAGTAGAGAAAACAAATATGAATATTGTAGAAGATAAAAATGAAATAGATAAAAGTATGAGTGTTTATAAAATAAAGGAAGAAAATAGAATTAAATAAAAAAACAAATATTTGATTTGAAATACAGCAGAATAGTTTAAATAAGAAAAGCAAGATCACAAGAATAAACAAGTGATTGAGGATATAATAGGGATGCAATGAAAAGAAAGCCAAACAATCCCAAGGTTTTAACTATGTTATTTAAAATAGAAAACTAAAGTAGAATACATAAGTATAATTAAATTTTTGCAAAAGACAAAAATTATAAATCTTTATTCATATGATTTATTAAACTTTTATCTTTGTTTTAAAAAAATATTATTTAGTATTCCCATACATATAGAAAATGTTTTTAGAATGCATATATTATTGAAATCATAATATCTTTAATAATATGTAAAGTTTAAAAATGCCTTGAAATTAGCACTATTGTAATTAAAACTTTATTCTGCTTATAAACGATTCCCTCTTTTTTTCATGTTTTGATGTGTATATTAAGAAGTAATAGAGTATTCTCCCTCCCCATTTTTTTTTTTTTTTTTGAATAGTCAATTGAATATTTTTTTTTATTATTCAACTTTGAAATAACGTTAGTTTGCTGTCAATTCTCTCTTTTTCATACTATTAAATTGAATTATTGAATAACTTTGAAGGAAGTAATGTATTTTAATAAAACACTTTCTGCAAATTTTCTGTATTCAAAATATTTTAACATATATGTACATTTATGTAATATGGGAACTACCTAAAAATTGTACAATAATAAGAAAAAAATTGCATAATCTTAAAATCAAATCAGGAATGAAAAAAATAATACTTGGAAATGAAAAGATTTCCAATTGAATTATTAAAGGAAATAGAAAAGAAAAGTTTGAAAAAATTAATTAATTATTTGTTCTAAATAAAAATTCAGAAAAGTAACCAATAGATTTATGAGTTATGATTTTTGAAAGAAAAGATCTAACAGATCAAAATAAAGTATTTTAGATCAAAAAGCTTAAGCAAAAAAAAAAAAAATCTAATAAGCTATAGATCTTGTTAGATGAAACAATACAGTGAAGAGTTCAATATTGTTTTACAGCCTCCAAAAACTGAAAAAAAACTCCTGAATAATTCACTTTCATGTCAATTTGATGTCTACTCTATATATGTGGAATTACAATATATTAACAATAGAATGTATTTTGGCTGCATAATTATAGTGGATACATAATAAAACTCATCATAGAAAGATTAAGTCAATCAGACATTTAATTGAACGAGATCAGTGTATTCATTATAAAACAGTAGCAAATTAATAAATTTCTAAGAAAAACCTTTGATAAAACAATCTAGTTATTAATTGAGAAGTCGAACAATTATTGATAGCACTACCAACATTTTTTATGGTCCCTTCCATTACTGACTGTAAATAATTAAATGATCAAAATCATTATCATTATAATAGAGATTCAAAAATTATACACCCACCAGCTGTCATGTCAAGATTACTGCTTAATATCAACTCACTACTATCATCAACCTCTTACCCAGTTATCTTAATGGGTGATTTTAACATGAGTTATCACACTTTTGTTTCAAAGTGGCTACATCAACTTGCAATACCACTAATGAGTGCTGAAGGTTTCTTACCACCCAACCCCATCTCTTTCTACAACAGTCGTTACACCTCACTTATTGACCTGTGTTTTTATTCACCCATGCTTCATCACTTAATTAAGTTAACACTTAATCCCTCACCCTTCTCTGATCACTCTTGCCAAATACTTGAACTCAATCTAAGTACAATGCAAACATCAACAATTCAACTTCATAAACAAAAAGAATAATTCTTCCTGCACACACTTCTGAATTTTTGTACTCTGAAACATATATTATGTTATTTAAACTCAACACTATGCAATTTGATCCTGTTCAACGGTACATTTTGTTTACCAACATTCTGTCATTTAATATAAATCATATTACCCAAACCACACCACCACCCTCAAGACTCCTAACTTTGGCCGATGAGCTACATAAAAGAATCACCATGTGTAAATCTGCTCCAGATTCCTATACACATATAAAAAGACTTACACAAATATATAATGACACCTGCAACATTGTAAAAGAGTACCTTGCCATAAAAAATAAAAAAATCTAACAAAACAACACACCTGGACACGAGGGTATATTAGATGGGCTCTGGGGTATCCTTCCACTGTCAGAATTCCACAAGCACTTGAAACCAATGGTGTTACCAAAGACGGACACAATATGATAGAGCCAATATACAAATATTTCAAACAAAAGCTGCAGTCAAACTCTTGTCATCCAGGGCCACATGCAATCCCCAAATTTGTATTTTCATATCTCAATCAGTTTACCACCACATATTTGTGATTTAGCAAATTATCTATCACAAAGGCTGTTTAACATAAAAGATCTATATACAATCCCCTCAGTTTCATTAATCAAAAAGCAAGCTTCAATATCCAATCTATCTAATCTGCAACCACATTTCCATGAGCCCCTTGGTATTAAAATTCTGGAAAAGGTTCTAAAAGATAAAATCGAACCATATCTCCTCCCTCTATTATCACCAATGCAACATGCAAAAAAAGACTCCTCAACAGGCCAAGCTATCCTCATTTTCAAAACCACTGTAAATTCAATTAGAGAGCAGAAAAAGTATGCTCCAATGGCTGTTCAAATTGACATTGAGGCTGCTTTTGACCCAGTTCCTATTGAAATTTTAACTGAAACACTTGCAGACACCAAAATATCTCGCTATCTCTTATACTTACTAACCAATCTACTTCTTAGTCGTGAAATCCATATTACAATTAATGGTAGAACATCACCTTCCTTCTCTTCCCACCAATCCATATCTCAAGGATCTCCACTCAGTTCGTTATTATTTATGTTCTACATTAACACTCTCATAAACAAAATACAACAAAAATTACAAGGAATCCAAATTCCACACACTGGACTATATATACCATGTATTGCATACATGGATAATTTTACTGTTTTTTTTACATTCAAAAAAAACAACTACCTACTCTGGAAAAAATACTTAATGAATACACCCTCAAATATAAACTCAAAATCAATATTAACAAAAAAACATCAGCTTGGTTTCTTTACACTGGCAAGATAAATACACAAGTTTATCATGGGAAACCAACTAATTTCCTTGGGTTTCCTTTCTACCTAGGGCCCTCTGCAATGAGACAAAAGATCCAGAAAAAACTGAAAGATGATGCTGAACATACAACCACTTCTCTCTCCAAAACCTACCTCTAACTATATGCAAAAGTATGCCTTTTCAATCAGCTTGTAACTACAAAAATAACCTATTACTCACCAATCATAAATTTCACTAAATCTTTCACTTCGTCCATTTACTCACTCTATAGCAAGCTATTATGGTGCAGAAAAGTAGTCTCCATCTCTGTAAAACGACTTAGTCTTCCAACAACCAGAAATGGATTAGGTCTTCATTCCATACAAATTTTTCACAAACAAAAAAGTATTAATCTCCTAGCCGCACTGATAAGAAGTTTTCTAGCTCTCGAATGCATCCTTCAAATTACACCTACAGATTGACCACGGATATTTGTCTTTGCTCGTAAACCAACTTCAAAGCATTTATGATCAGGTGTCTTTTTTGGGTGTTGGTAGATTGGACTATTTATAATATGCTGTACCCAGATATAACCACAGATCCTCACTCACCCATGCTAAATATGAACAATAGTTGTTTGATGCAGCAATTTAAAAAATGGTCAATGGAACCCAAATTTTTTGACTTTCTTTTAAAGGTAAATCTTCATGCTCTACTTACCTCCTATTTCCTTAAATACCGCAGGTTTTACAATAAAATTGATGCTGTTTGTTCCTTGTGCCACAGGAAAGAAGAAACACAACAGCACCTATTTCACACCTGCACAGCTCTAACAAATACCTGAGAAATTATGATTAACACATACAGACAAAATAACATCACACTTGATAACCTAATAGAGACATTCAGTAAAGGCTCAATACCAGCAGCTCGGGCAGCAACTTTTTGTTTCTGATGCACCAGATGTACTTTCTGCCTTGGAGACTATACCACAAAGCACCCAACCACATTCTTTAATAATCTCAAACAACTGAAGGCCAGAGATGGCAAAATTGCACACCCAGATATATTTGCTGCTACATGGTCACTATTAAAAACCTGAGACAAAACATAACCTCAAAAACAAACTATGACTTTTCTGTAACAAGAACAATTTTTTTGTTGTTGTTTGTTTTACATATCCTTTTTTAAATAATTTTTTCTGTTTGTTCCAAAGCTATATAGTTTTAAATCATGTATTTTTAACAATGTAATTTTTGGTAAACAAAAAAATCATGTAATCTATTTTTGTACAATAAAGTATATTATTGAAACAAAAAATTATACACAATTTTGTCTAGCTTCATTTACTATCAATAAAATATTTCACTATGAAATATATATAGTTGAGATGCTATCAGTTACAATAGTTCATTAAGGATCTTATCTTACAGTTATTATATATGTTTCAACAGCATAATGTGTGTCTACATACTACCAACTTCTAATAATATCTCCAAAAGATTAAGATGATTTCTAATGAGTTTAATTTTCAAAGCTCTTATTTAGTGAAACTGGATATTTGGTTGAATAACAATTGCAAACATTTAATATCATACATCTTTTCATAATATACTGAACATTTAACATTGACTGGTACAAGATTATTCATGTGCAGTTCTACAAATTTGGTGAATTTTGTATCATTTTATCTGATGAAACAAGTTCTAAAGTCAAGCAATATGTGAGTATGCTGTTACATATATATTTATTAATAACAATATGTACAGAAGATTAAAAGTACTGTAATTTTGATTTTTTTACATTATCTATAGTTTTATTTTTTTAAATATATTTAATTAAAAAATAATAATTAAGAAGTTAAAGATTAAATTTTATTAAATGCAAATAAAATATGAATATTTTGTTATGTGCAGCTGCAAAAAAAAAAAAGTTCAAAATATATAATAAAATAAACAAAATTCATATATAAATAAAGTAAAGAACAATGTGAACACACAATTATAACAGAATATTTTAACATTTATTATTGTTTATTTCAAATAATTTTTCATTCTAAAAATATTTCTCTTATGTGCTTATTTATGAAAAAGATCAAAAGACTCTGAGTTATTCTGAATATAGTGGGTGTTTGATGTTTAGATTTTTCTTCTTACATTGGCCAATTTAGAAAGAGCATCATTCTAAAACTTTGTAAAAATACTTAAAATAAAAAACAAAATTTCCACTCATCATAGATATTATCATCATAACTTTTATATAAATGAAAGTGAATATTTGATGCCACACAAAGTTTATGATTTATTAATACAAAACTATTTCAGTTTAGTTTCTTTATTGCTGCTAGTTTGTCATTAAAATTTTTATGTTCTTCATTTTTTATCAGTATGTTAAAAGGCATTGTAAGAAATGTAATTTAAAAATAAAATGTTTCAATACACTAATACAATGTGCAATAAAATATTCTTAAAGAATTAAATTTTAAAACTGCAACTGCAAAGAAAAAAAAATGCAGCAGCTTAGTAATAATGTTGGCCTTTAGCTCCAATATTCTGTTATTTACAATTCCAACATTCATTCAAATAAACCATTACAACATTGGAAAGTGTAATTTCAATTTTCATTTATACTGCCCATATTAAATAAATTTCTAAATAATTCAATTCCTCCTTCATTTTTCTTATATTATTTATAGATTTATTAGTCACTATAATTTTTTAATACAGATTTTCCCAAACTTTTTTGTCAAGAAACCTTTTACAATTCACAGAAAAGATTTATATTAAGTTTGTGTTCATATATATACTGATGTCTAAGCATTAAAAAAAAAAAAATTAAAAAATTACAATTGTTTTATATTAATGTAAAATCTATATAAATCTACTAAAGCAAACTAATTATATTGTTATTGTTGTTTTTTTTAAAAAGTTTTTAATGAGTTGGATAATACACATGTTAAAAATTAAACTGCAATTCACATTAATTTTAATGATTTTTTTTTTGATCAACAATATTATTTGAAAAATTTTACTTTGAAAAATTTAAAATTTATTATAATATTACTTTTTATGATATTATTATAAAATGGAAATATATAAAATAAAATAAAAAATGCTGAAAAAAGCTTTTTTCTATTATGTATAATACATTATTTATTGTTTATAAACTTTTTTGGTTTGACTTATTTATTTTGTATGATATTTATAATTTATACAACATAATTATTTCTATATTCGTAGATCTTGATGATTGTTCCTGTAATAAATATTAAAAAAAGTAAAGCCTTTAAAAAAACATTTGAAAAATTCAATCTTTTTTTTTAATTTAAAAAAAAATATATATATGTAAAGTATACAATAGTCAAATTATGTTTTTTTGCCCTTTTCAATATGTCTCCACGATTTAAAGCACATACAGCGACATCTATATCAATACATGAGAGAAGATAGATAAACAAATGGATATTTGACATGATCTATTATGTGATTTTTTCCCCCTCAATTCTACTACAAAATTACTCTGTTATATATATTGAATGGATATATATCCACATATATTAATTAATTAACTATCCATTCTTTATCCATTAACCACTTATTATTTAACTTAATGGATGTTTTGTATATATTCATACAGTTGTTTTTATTATACATGATGTAGTTTGTTTCATATATTTTACGTCTATTAACATTTTTAATATAATCAAGAACACTTATATTATCAATACAATTTATTTTATGTCCATACTGCAAATAATGAACATATAACGCAGATCTATCATCTTTCCTAGCAATAGCATCATTGTGTTCTTTAGCTCTTTCTCCCAATTGCTTTGATGTCTGGCCATAGTAAATCATATTACAAAAATTACATCTAATTTTATAAACCATTCCTCTCTTATATTTTATATCATCTTTCATTCTACAATTAGTTATCAATTTATCCAAATTTTTGCTATTAGCCCATCCCACGTTAATGTTTTTATCTATATAATTTTTACTTTTTTTATTTAATATATTATATACACTAGGCAAATATGAAATTTTTATCCACTTCTTTTGTTTATTAGTCCTACTTCTATAATAAACAAAAGAAGTGGATAAAAATTTCATATTTGCCTAATGTATATAATATATTAAATAAAAAAAGTAAAAATTATATAGATAAAAACATTAACGTGGGATGGGCTAATAGCAAAAATTTGGATAAATTGATAACTAATTGTAGAATGAAAGATGATATAAAATATAAGAGAGGAATGGTTTATAAAATTAGATGTAATTTTTGTAATATGATTTACTATGGCCAGACGTCAAAGCAATTGGGAGAAAGAGCTAAAGAACACAATGATGCTATTGCTAGGAAAGATGATAGATCTGCGTTATATGTTCATTATTTGCAGTATGGACATAAAATAAATTGTATTGATAATATAAGTGTTCTTGATTATATTAAAAATGTTAATAGATGTAAAATATATGAAACAAACTACATCATGTATAATAAAAACAACTGTATGAATATATACAAAACATCCATTAAGTTAAATAATAAGTGGTTAATGGATAAAGAATGGATAGTTAATTAATAATATATGTGGATATATATCCATTCAATATATATAACAGAGTAATTTTGTAGTAGAATTGAGGGGGAAAAAATCACATAATAGATCATGTCAAATATCCATTTGTTTATCTATCTTCTCTCATGTATTGATATAGATGTCGCTGTATGTGCTTTAAATCGTGGAGACATATTGAAAAGGGCAAAAAAACATAATTTGCCAAAAAAGGCTTTTATATAATAATTTTATAATTTGTAATCTTTGTTGCTTGTATATATGTATTTTTAAACATATTTGACTATTGTATACTTGAAGTGCAACATAAAAAAGAATTGGTTTTAATTCTGATTCTGTTTCTGTATATATGTAAAGATATTAATTTAAATTAAAAATTGGAATATCTCAAGAAATTGATAAGGATGCTAGATAAATGTTTAACACTAAAAAAAATAAAAATAAATATTAACAGCTTTCTTTATTAAGTCACAACCTTCTCTCTCTCTATATATATATATATAATATTTAAATACAATTATATTGTCTATACTAAACTTAATATAATAAGGGACTTGAACTCAGACTTTCAGACTCCCTAAAGCTACCCTCTCCATCTTATATATATATAAACTAAATACAATGAAATATGTTTAATTTAAAATAATCAGTTAAGCTTTTATTAAAAACTTTAAACAAGATTTCAAACAGATTGGATGAGTATAATTAAAAAACTATCAAAATATTATCTCTTATTCACAATTATAATAATATTCCATTATATATCTTCTATAATTATTTTTTAAATCTTAACAATTTTACTATTTTTATTTTTGTAATATATTTAACATTCCCTTCTATTTGAATATAACAAAATTTATAACCATTATTCAAATCTAATTTAATTTGTAGCAATATGCATAACCAAGCCATATGAATATCACTTTATCAAAAAAATTCATTAATCTTTATTTAGGGTAAACAACTTACAAGGCAAAAGCATTATCTAAACATTCTTTAAATGTGACATGGTATTATGTTTAATTATATTATGGTTATCCATTGCAAAATACTATCAAGGATTTTATAAAATAGTTTGTTTCCAATGCTAAATAAATAGTTATCAGAGATTCATTGTGTGATTATAAAAATCTAAAAACATAGTAGACATGGTGGCGCACGAAACTAAGAAGACACTCACATCAGCTCAAGAAGAAGTTCAAAGTATTGTAAGAAAAATTTTAAAAGATTTCATTTCAATTATTCTAGGACCCAAGATTAAGTTACAATCTTGTAGCAGAGCGTTTTCTAGTTTTTAATTTGTTTATTAAGTGTGCAAAATTGATTAAGTGCTTCGGAGAAGGTTTTATAACCTTCCCAAGATGGATGCTGACTGTCAAAGTCAGAATAAGCAAGCATTCAGTAGTATTAAACTTAATGACATATTGAGAAGTGATCGAGTAATTCCGGAAGTATTTAAATAATCTAAATCAATTAAAAATAGTTCAGAAAGATGTTTAGAGATGAAAGAACTAAAGGAAGTTCAGAAAAAAATAAAATTTGAGGGAAATAAAAAAACTGTTTTAAAAAAAAATTCAAACGGTACCAAAAATACGGTAGATATTGGGCTAAAGATCAATGAAAACATTGAGATACAGCAAATTAAAGTTGATACAAGGAAACATAAGCTAAATATTAACGATACTGCCAAGTTTCATGGAAATCTGTCAGAAAATAAAGTTGTGGGCGGGTCTGTCACAAAACTACTAAAATCTAAAACGATAATTAAAAATCACGGGAATTTTGTCACAAGAGAGGGCGCTGTGCCCCAAATTCATGATATAGAAGCAGAACTGGAACGATACAAAGACGAATATCACCAAAGAGACTCTACATTGATCAATACAAAAATAAATACTGAAGGACAAACTAAAAACCTCAGAAAAGTACACAAAGTAATTATCTAGACAAAACCATGACAATTAAAAGCCAAAGCTTGGAAAAAAATAGGGAAAAAGTTACAGAAGTCCAGAAGTATCCAGTTGAACCTGCTGGTGAGAGCAATAATGCAGAACTAACACTTCCAACGTTTGCAGAAAAGTTAAAAAAGGATACTAAGACTTCCAAATGGCAAGGTTTCAAAACCCCATATGCCAATGGCTTTCAAATGGAGCAGGGGGTTATGGGCCTTGAGACAAAGCTAGAGCTAGTGGTCAGAGGTCATGAAAACAATCTGAACAATGCAAAGTATGGGAAAACTAGTCATGCTGGCATCTCCCATGAGAATAAATTTGAGAATGGCTTAATATATCATAATGTTGAGTCAAGTACGAACAACTCTAATCAGGATAGAAATAATTTAATTCCAGAAGACTTTCAATCAGTCAATGATGAATTTAATAATAGAATTCCTCAGAAATTGTTTAATTCCTTTCTTAGCTTCCAGAATCAGTATACTTTTAACATTGAGCACAACGAATAAAAAATGTGAACTTTTCATATTTCCAATAAATGAGTTATTTGTCTTAATCAAGGACTTAAATAACATTGATTCAATAAGAAGGGTCTACTATCACCCTAACAAAAAATATGTCACACTAGAATTTGAAAACACTTTAGCCAAAGAAAGATTCAAAAGATCTCAAATGTTTCTAGATGGAAAATATTTAGTGAAAATTGACCTGGAAAGACCAAGATTGATAACAGGTATGGTGCGGAATTGTCATGTGGCATTTGGAAAAGATGAATTGCAGGGACTATTAGTACAGTTTGGCTCTATTGAACGGTTCACTTTCCTACTGGAAGAAGAGAGGGATTCAGCTGCCATCCAATAACTCAATATTTACAATGAGGCTGACTAAAGGTATCATATACCATCTATTTTTGAGCAGAATAAAAGCTCAATATACATAGTAATTCGAGGAATTCAACCACAGTGTTATGGATGTGGAGACACCGGCCATTTAATTAGGGCCTGTCCAAAAAGAGTATGCACAGAATGTGAGGAAAGCTATAGTGGATTCCACAGATGTACAATAACATCGAGCAAACTTTCACTTATAAATCAACAATTAGAACTAAAATCACAAGAATCTCATTTAAAAGATAAAGTGAAAACAAATAAGCTACATTATAAGGAAAATCAAGAAACCTTGCACAGTAGATTTGAAGATGGGACAAATGCAGGTGAAGCTAGAGATACAGCCAAAGAGATAAAGAAACAATCAACACAGGCAGAACGGACCAACTCTGAATCAATACAATCTGAAGAATGTGAAGGCACATTAGAAGAAATAGGTCAATTAAAAGAAGCTAACGTGTTCAGTGATACAGAACTAAGTGAGAATGGTTCAACTCAAATGGGTAAAATGACACAAAGTGCAACTTTCAAGAAAAAAAATAAGAATGGCTCTGGCTCGCAAACCGATGAGCATAGTGTTGTGGGCTCAAACATCGAGCTGTGTAGTGAGCAAGAAAAGAAAACTGAGGGTCTCCCAAGGAGAAAGAGAAAAAGAAGACAGAAGAAGTTCACTCAACAGAGGTCAGGGGATGAGATGGAAACTGAATCAGAAGGTCAGATAATCAATGACCCAGAGGTAATGGAACATGATATTTTAGCCCATCCCATGATCTTCAAATATATTGTTGAATCTAAAGGGGCATGTCTTTTTTGGAAGGGGCATGTATGTAGTAACAGTGAAGTAGGGCAGATAATTTCAGAAGAGGCAGATAATCCAGAGGAAAAAATCAATAACATAGAAGAGCAATGGAATGATGAGGCTTGTAATGACAGGTCTGGAAGCAGGCAAGGTGAAGTAGTGCAGGGTATCATAGAAAAGTCTGATAATCCAATCGAAGAACTTGATAATGTAGAAGAGCAATGGAGCGATGAGGCTCATAGTGACAGTTCTGGAAGCGAGGAAGTAGATTGCTATTCAAAGGAAATGCAGCAACAAATTAGTACTAGTTCTGTGTGTACTGATGAAACAGAAGAAATCATAGATGATGAAGAAATAAGCTCACAAGAGGAAAATTTTGAAGAAAACTCAGAACAGGAAAGCAATAGAAATTCAGAAACGGATTAAAGTATAAATTCCATAGATGCAGTTTACACAAAGACATGGCAACACAGATGAAGTTTTAAGGATCTGTGAATTAAAGGACTAGGCAATTCAAAGACTCTTATGAATCAATGGAGAAGACTAGGGTTATTGACTGTAGTATGATCTAAAGATTTCTTTTAAACAAATATTTACATCATGTAATGGGTGATCAGTCACCTGCATTTTTTTTCCTTAATAAAAAAAAATAAAGTAAAAAAAAAAATAGTAGACATGATTTTTATTGTAAGGTAAATGTGAGAAAAGTGTAATTTTACAAACTGCTTTTATGAATTTGGTCAAAGCATTTGATTTTGTTAATCAAAACATTTGTGGCAATGTTTGAAATTAGCCAATTGCCCACAAAGATTTGTTTACATTATACAGCTTTTAGTGATAGAATGAAAAAAATTGAACTGATGCTGAACAAGGAATATATACTAGTTCCAATTTTGTTTTTTTATGCTTAAGACAATAGTCTTTAGAATATAGATCAATTTTCAATATAAATCTGATCTTAAGCAACTTTTAATTGGGATGGTTATAAGCTTGATAACATAAATCAATTTTAAAAAAATAATACCTTTTTTTAGATTTTGGTATAATACAGTCTCTGGTATGTACTAATGCATTTAAGTTAAAAGTTAAGAGTATTTCATTATAGCGATGTAACTTCTGCAATTAAATTAGTTATTTCCAGTATCTCATTTTGCTCAATTTAGTAAAAGAAAATAAAACATGCATCTCCCAATTGATGTAATATAAAAGCACTGGAAATTTTTTTCCAAGACGTTTCATAAGATTCTAAAAATACAATGACTATTCCCAATTGATGTAATATAAAAGCACGGGAAATTTTTTTCCAAGAAGTTTCATAAGATTCTAAAAATACAATGTCATAGTCATCATTTTTGAATATGCGAATGTGATATTATTGAATCACTTATTGTAAAGATATATCTTCGAAAAAGTATATAATATGAATTATTTTATGGTGAATTAAAGTATTGATTCTGTGGGAGAGACAGACAGACATCATACTATAAGTATTATTTCAAAAATATTTACTAAGTACAATATAGATTGAGTTCATTGGGAAAATGTAACTGAAAATTGAATATATCAAGAAAGTTGCAAATAGGCAAAGTACTGGTCTTTTAAAAAGTAAAGTTCATTAGGCAAGAATTTAAATGAGTATATTATGAAAAATAGACAGATTAAAGAATCAACATATAATATATATATAGACATACTTGTAATTCATAGACTGTTTGTATAATCATCACAAAATTCATTTTTAATTTTTGATTCAGTACTTATTTTGCATAAGAATGGTTTAATGGAGGAATATTGAGCTGTCAATATAGACATGAAAATTCAGGTATTCTAAATCATTTGACAATTGTGTTGATGAAATAAATGCTTAGTGAGAGAAGGCAATCTGACTGACCAACGTGAAGTTTGGATGAGGAATGCACAGACAAAAACCAAAAAAAAAAAAACCCAAAAAATTTGGCTTTCCCTTTTTTTTTTTGGAGACTTAGAATGATGATATTTGTTTCAATTAGCTGCTAGTAATTATGTATTTCTGATTATTTTTCACAATTTTCAAACTGCCTACAATATCTTTATACCAGTGCTCATTTCACTTTCTCTAATTTTCTTTAAAAATACTATTATTAAACATATATAAACTACATGATTTAGTAGCTAAGTTTTAATATATATTATGGTGACATAACTATTTTAATAATTAAGATACATCAAATGGTTTTTCCATATGTAAGATCAATAGACTATTCATGCAGATTAAGTTGAGATGGACGATCATGAGAAAGACATTGATCACTATTGCTGTAGACTATGCATAGTATCGATGATTACACCTGGGTCTTGTTTTATGTGGTAGATAGGTTCCGCAGAAAACCCGCATTAAAAAAAATTGCATAAAAATAGACTTAACTTACCTTGAAAAATGGGGGATAGGTTTGTAATTTTCAGAAATCGCATAAAAGAAAAGCAAGGAAAAATTACTTCAAAATTCGCATTAAAAAAATAAGGAAATAAAGTATGACTAGGAAAAATTCAAAATATTCAAAAAAAATTAATACAAGAAAACTTTTTTTATTAACTACAGTATTTAATTTTACATATTTTAATCATTACCGCTATTTGACAATATGCATTTGTTTGTGAACCGGTAAGAAATCAGATTAGTCACAAGAGGAAGTGCAACTAGTGCCACTTTCAGTCTTGTTGCTGTGTTAATAGTTTTGTGTTGACAATGTAATCGGTGATTAAACTTTGAGATGATAATTTTACTAATTGTTTATAAAACTTGCGATATCTAGACATATAACTATTTAGCTCTCGTTGGAATTTAAGAGGTTGTTCATTGCAGGAAACTCAGATTTCAGTATTTTCTGTCGGTTTTCTTTGTCTCACACATGAATGTAAAATCTATGATCAACTGATTTTTATTTATCAGAAAATAATAAATTTGTCATTTTTTGTTTATTACTGAAATAAATTTTAAATGTTCACATTTTGTTTCTATATCAAAAAAATGAGATCGCAATCAAAACAAAAAGATTATACATTATCATTAGAAAGATTATTTTCAGTTTACAAAATCAATAAAATTATTATTTATTTTAAAAATCTAAAAGAATATTTATTTGTTATATTTAACAAATACATTTTAAAAGTTTAAAATTTTTGAATATTTATTGCGATATTTTTATATGTAAGTATAAATCTATTATTATTATTTACTCATTAGTATAAGTAGGTTATTTACATAGAAGCTAAGATTCTAAATACAGCTTCAGGCCACATTCATGTTAGCTGCTAATATAACATTATATTTTTGAGAAAAAAAAAATTTCAAATCAAAATAAGTTATTAATAATTTAAATTTCTTGATATCTAATAAATATAGTGAAATATGAACTTTTATCACATAAAAGAAAATCCGCATAAAAAGATATTAAGAAGAAACATGAATCATATAACTTCAAAATCGCATTAAAATAATGTTTCAAAGACAACACTCATTTTTTTAAAGCCAAGTGTGATTGCATTGAAATAGAGATTTGAGTTTTAAGTATACTATGTTGTTACTGAAACATCAGCAAACCATCTTGGATATCATTTATAACCATAATAACAAAAAGTATTCTTTACATGACTGTCTATCTACTGATCTTACAAATTTGAGCAGAGAAAAGTTCTTCCCTCACAAAAAAAAACAACACACACACAAGTATTTATAAAAAGTAAAATATTTGTTTATACTCTCTCTCAGATATAAGAAAAATCTGAATGACAAATAAAAATTAAATACATTTTTGATTCAGTTAAAATTATAAATAAATAACTAAGTTACAGATAAGAATATATATATATTAATCCTTATATATTAATAATTTTGTACTGAAATTTAATTTTAAAAATGTAAATAAATTATATATATATAAATTAATTCATAATGATTTTATATAGGTTTAGTACAGATTTTATAAGTATAATACAATAATTTTAAATACAAATAGACTACTATTAATAATAAAGAATACAGTAACTTCTATTTTTCAAAGCAAATTGGTTTATTACTTTAACTGCTGCTGTATAAACATTTTGTTTCACATAAATATAAGCATATTCAATTTTAAAAATAAATATTGTTGTTAATACAATACATTATACAATTTATAAAAACTATTTCAATGTATATCAGCTATATGTAGATAGCAAAATTAATGTTTATTTAATAGAATTTGATCTTATGAGAGGAAAAAGGTTTATAGCAGAAATTTTAAAAAAATTAAAATCTCAAAAAACAGCTGAAACCAGAAATTTTGGATTGATGGCAGACTATCTGTATTATCTTTGAAATTAAAAAAAAACATTAACCAGAATAATGAGATATTATTTTATATAGCACTATGTTTTTTATGTAATAGTGATATTAGCGAATAAGCTAATGCACATGAGCTTTAAAGATAAATTATAAATGAATACTCTCAATGTTTCCAGACACAAGATATAGTATTTTAGAAAGAATGGAATGAATCCACCCATTCTTTCGACCCAAACATTTATGTATGGGCAAATCTTAAGCGTGTGGAAATGAGAGAGTGAAGGTATTAAACAATCACTTTAAATTACATTTGTTATGTTTGAACGAATGAATGACACTTGCGAAATCTTTATAATTTATGACTCATTCTTTAGTTGAAATTAAACATATATAATGAGATATTATTTTATATAGCGCATGTGCATTGGCTTAATCGCTAATATCATTACATAAAAAACATAGCGGTATATAAAATAATATCTCATTATATATGTTTAATTTCAACTAAAGAATCATGGGTCATAAATTGTAAAGATTCCGCAAGAGCCATTCATTCAAACATAACAAATGTAATTTAAAGTGATCGTTTAACACCTTCACGCTCTCATTTCCACATGCTTAAGATTTGCCCATACATAAACGTTTGGGTCAAAAGAATGGGTGGATTCATTCCATTCTTTCTAAAATACTATATCTTGTGTCTGGAAAAATTGAGAGTATTCATTTATAATTTATCTTTAAAGCGCATGTGCATTGGCTTAATCGCTAATTAACCAGAATAAGAAATGACTTCAAAAATTTTAACCTTAATAAAATGAGACAATACAAAAAATACTTCCATTATTGAAAATTAAATCTGATTAATCACAATCTCTATTTTAATTATCATACAGTCACTTTATCAAATGGTCAAAAGACATTAAGCAAAAAACTCTAGAGTACAATTTCATTCAACTAATCAGTTTCTTTCTCCTTTCTGCCCCTCCCCCCCCCCCATTTTCTTTAATTAAGGATTAATCCAGAAACATTTTGTTTACCAGTGAATCAATGGCTCACAATATGGAACTGATTAAAAAAAATGTGTATTAAAAAAAATTGCAGGGAAATTATTATAATGAATGATATTTACTGAGGCTATAACCTCGATAATATGCGTGTAAAAATGCGATAGTAAGGACCTCTAAAGTGTTTTAACCACAAGCTTACGCTATGGAAGATAGCGTAAGCTTGTGGTTAAAACACCTGTAGAGGTCCTTACTATCGCATTTTTACACGCATATTATCGAGGTTATAGCCTCAGTAAATATTACTTACGTAATCAATGTGCGTTTAATAAATTTATAATGAATGATATTCTTTTTTTTTTTTTCATATGTCATAGCATTGGCCAGGACGCGAACCCACAACCGTCTGCAACCAACTACTTGCTTGCAAGGCGGTTGCGATCTAACAAATCCATTTATTGCTTAATACAGATTTTCATCATAATTTTTATTTTAGCAAAATATAAAATTTATTCCAAAATTTTTCCGATAGTAAATATTTACGATTTAAAACAATGTCAGAATGTCTAATTACTTTCTAAAAATATGTTAAGATGTATTATTTTTATAAGAATATGAAGAATACATTTTTTAGGACAACATATTTTATTAGTATTTCATACTTACTCATATTTAGATTGGATGACATTTTACAATCATCAAAAATATAAACTATCATTGTCTTTAAATATCTGCAAAGATTTGTTGCATAAAACCACAAATAGCTTGGGAAGTGATTATCAGTTCTGATAGAATGTTTCTGCAGAATGTATTTTTTTGGTCAAAATTTCAATTGATATGAACCCATTAAAATATATCTTAGCAATACTGAGAGATTTTTTTTTTTTGAACCACAAAAAATGTAATATGCAAAAAAAATAACACAAATAAATTAACACTGAATTCAGAAATTATAATAAAATAAAACTATAAAAATATACATTTTAATACATTGATTCTTTATTAAGCTAATATTATATATATATAAATCTGATATAATTAAACTTTCAAAATTGAATAAACTGATAGCAAAATAGTTACAATGGGATGTCTTTTTTTTTTTTTTGTTTTGTTTAGGATTTAATACTCTTGTTTTTAATAAAAACATTAAAAACTTTGTTTTAAATTCAGGTAATTTTTAAAAATGGTTTATGTATAAAAATATCAGTTTGATAGAAGATATAAATAAATAATTTAAAATAGCATTTACAATAATAAACAGTAGTTATTTATCAGAATGCAAAGAAAATGAAGATGTAGAGGTTATATAAAAGTCAAATAATATTTCACCAAATATTTTAGAAATGTGAATTTTTAAACTATATTATTGAAAGAAAAGATAAAAATCATGTAATGTTAAGCAGAGAAGTATTATTAAAGACTAATAATTTGATAAAAAAAATTATTACATAATTAAAAATAAACACTATTGTTATGTGTACTAAAAGCTTATTGATTCCTTTTAACATAGTTGCTTAGCATGCTTTCAACTAGCTTGTAGTCATAATCACGGAACAAATATGACCACAAGCTAGTTGAACGCATGCTAAGCATATGTTTAAATGAAATAAGCATATTATATTAAAAGGAATAAATAAGCTTTTCTTAGTACACATAATGATAATGTTTATTTTTGAATTACAATAAGAAAAACACAAAATTATACTGGAATTATAAATTAATAAATAGTAAAAATGTACTATTCATATATGACTATAATTTGTGGTTTACAATAATTAAAAAACATACAAACAAACAAAAATAATAACAACGAAACCACAACAAAAAAAAAAAGGAAAGAAGCTAAGATATAATCAAAAAACTTAATTATGAAAGATTTTATTTAAAATTTGAATGAATTTTATTAAAAAATACTGGTCAATTTATTCAATAGATGTATGAATATAAACCTATTATTTAGAGAAATTCAGTATTTCCTTTAATGTTTAAATATTTGAACAGCTTTTTATGTGACAAATATGTAACTACTATAAGAATAATAAGATTTCCTTACATTACACATTCTTTCAGTTGTACCAAAAGTAAGACACACGTGGTATTGAGTCATTAAATCATCTAAAATAATCACAGTTAACTCTACACATTAGAAAAAATATATTAAAAACATGAAGGTTTAAAACTAATGGTCATTCATTCATGGATATTTGAAATATTAAATCCAAAGAAAAAGAGCAAGATTATATCATAGTCATTTGATATATATTTTTAAATATATTTTATGACTTTTTTCTACAATAAAAGATGTCATGCATAATTTTAGGGTATATGCCAAGTTTTAAGATTTGAATCCAAATTGATTAGTATTTGACTCATAACTAACCTAGTTAGGCATCTAGCTTAGTGGATAAATATCCCAAGTTAATCTGAGATAGATAGATGAATGTTAATAAATTTACTGTAAAACAAAAAAAAAAAAAGAATGATTATGATATAATTTTCACTTGGGGTCATAAAGACTTTATACTATTATCACAATGAGCCCATGATCCATCTTTATTATTATCTTTACAATATTTACATTCCTGCACATATGGAAACATTCTTTTTTAAGTATATATGATCTCTAAAAAACTTAATCCATTCTGATTTGTATAAAAAAACTCCACATTTAGTTTGAAAGTAAATTAAAGGAAAAAATAAATAAATAAACTTCTTGATTGCAATAGTATAATAAATAAATAAAAGTATGTGTAATTCAATTGACTACAATCAAAATACTAATTAAATATATATATTAAATTGGAATTAAAAATTGAACTACATATTGTTATATTATATAATGACAATCAATATGAGATTTGTTTCAAAATAGAGTAGACTGATAATTATATCCATAAGAGATAACACAAATAAAATTTATTATAAGAATTATAAGAGTTCCAGAATGAAAAAAAGAAAATAATTATAAAGTATTTATTATTAAAAAAAAAATGTAACAGTTGCTCTTCAGAGTTCATTTATAAATATAGGTTACATTATATGATTGATAATTTTAAACATTTACATTTTTACTTGATTATTTGTCTTACACCAAAATATTCAAAGGAGTAAGGTATATCTCTTTCCAGCAACATTATCTCATACTTCACAATAACTACAAATTTAATTAGAACAAATTATACACATTAAAGTCAACAAATATTTTAGTCCCAAGTTTGCAATTTTAATAATTTTGTATATCTGAGGATTATGACGAAAGAGATTATTAAATAATAATATTACAATTATCTTACTTTTAATAGTAGATTTCTTACAATAGAAAACATCGTTGTAAAATATTTTGCTGCTATTATTCCACAAAGCAAATTTAAAAAAAGAAGGGAAAGGGGATTCAACTTTTTTTATTATTTATATATCTGAAAGGAAATAACTTTCAATAAGGGGAGGTGTTTTAATGACGAACCTATAATATAAAAGGAAGTAAAAGAGATTTATGACATCAATAATGAATGAATTAGCATAAAAAAAGATAAAAAATACATATCAATATTAGAACATACTTTTCATAAACAATTTATGAGAGCATTATTTACTTTAAAAGTACCATTTTGAATTTAAATGTCTATCAAGGTTAAACAGTAAAATCTTAAATTTTTTAAAATTCTTGAATAAAATTATTATACACGAATATAATGAATAAATAGTTTATAACAAGTACACGTAAAAATATTTCCATCACATTAACTTTATAAATATGTAAGTTTATTTCTTAAACTTTCATAATATGTGATTTCTGTCTTTAAGATAAGTTTGGATAAATTTTTAATTTCAATTGCGTCCGTTAATGTTTATATTAATTTTTGTTATAAGTAAAGAGAAACAAATTACATAGAAGATCTATATCAAATAAAATTAAAGAACATTGCTATCAGTTTTCTTCCAGAAGAAATAAAGCTGCATTTGGAAGAAGAAAAACTGATCAAGATAATGCAAATCTTAAAAGCATTTACATCAGACATAAAAAAAAAAATCATTTCATTTTGGATACTATAAACGTTATTGCTTTTATATATGCGATTTACATTTTTGGGGTAAAATATACATTTTAAATAGTCCAAATTCCCTGTATAGAATCTGATTAAGAACCTTAAAAAAAAAGCATAATTACAGCTTTTCAAATATAAAAAAAATCCAAGAGAATTACTTTCTTCGTTTTTATTTTTAATTTTTTTTATTATTAATTTACATGAACCCATATATAGTCCAATACATTATGCACACTATTTCAACATTTCAATTATCTCCTTTTAGTGAATATCAAGGATCTACATATATATATATTACTGTTAGAAATATATATTTTTTAAATTCATAATATAATCACCAACATTTCTTTATCATCTATATACAAACTCTTTTCATTATATAAATTTTACTATTACAATTACTTACCTCTACTATTATTTATTTTTTAGACCAATTTTTTATTACATCCTACTCCAATGTACAAAACATTTGCAATTCCAACAATTTCTTATATATTGGTATTTATATACTACTACAAATTAAAAATATAGATGGTAAAAAATGTTACTCTATTAAGAGTTTAAAAAATCTATATTTATAACAATAATGTATACATATATTTCTAGATCCTTGATAATGACTACAAGGAGATAGCTGAAATGGAAACTTGTGTATAATATATTGGAGTATATATGCGTTCATGTAAATAAATAAAGTTTTTAGGTACTTACATATTGTTACTTCGCTCTCTTCGCCAGGCATTTTTTGGTTAATTATTTATTTTAAGAGATGTCGAAGTATTTATTTTTCTCAGAATTATTTTATGGAATATATGTTAAGTTTAAAAAATATAAAGAAATCAAATATAAATTCACATTAACTTTAAAAAATAATAATTTTTTTATAAATATCATTCACAACATTTAATTAATTACCTTTTTTTTTTTTTTTTTTACATATATTACAATGTACAAATCATTAGCACATTGCAAAAATTGTCATGATGTTTTTAAAATGTTTCCTGTAACACTCATTCAAGCTGTTGATTAATTATTTTCCCTAACATTTTGCAAAAATGATTAAATAATTTACCAGTGACAGAAGATGCAGATTTTCAAAATTATAGAATAATAGTGCCTGTGCAAAAAGTGTGTTTTAATGGGCATAATATGAAACTTTGTGTGAACAAAAATAATAATGATGTAATCTCAAAACATGTTCAAGTGAGTATTCTTTCATCATGTATTTATTTTGTTTATTACAGTTATATTAAAATTTAATTAATTATAATTGTTTGGAGATTTGTTTAATTTATTGTATTTTTATAATCATCTTAAAAAAAAATCAACAAAATATTTAATACAATAATCATAAAAATAAATAAATGCCCAGAGAGGGAAACGAAGAAATATACATAAGTACTAGTTTTTAAAAAGAAAAAGAAAAAAAGTAATTCTATTGGATTTTTTTTATATATAAAAGATCATTTGGAACCATATTTAAAAGAGAAAAGGAGTTTATTAATATTAATTTTTTATTAATAATGATGGTGATAGTTTTAAAGAAAAATAATTACAGTATAAGAGTTTACAATAGCCTTACTGAGTTGCAATCAGAAAGCAAATGACAAATGAAAAAAACAAAATGACTAATGGATGAACAACAATCAATTCAGCAAATAGTTGTCTTTTGACAAGACACAGCAATAGATCTAACCTATTGATAAAACTTCCATTCATAAGTAACTGTTCAAGCTGGTGAAAGTGTGTGTGTGTGTGTGTGTGGGGAGGGGAAGTAACAATGCATAGAATAATACAAGAAATAATGATATTTAAATATATTAGAATTACCTGAGAAAAAAATATAAAAAAACATTTTAAAGTTTTTAAATGAGAAATTTATTTTATCTTATAGTCTAATCACAAACAAACAAATTATTCTGTAATGCAACTCTTCTAAATAAAATAGATTATCAAAATGCTGCTAAGAAATTTTACTGATATCAATAAAAATAATTATAGTCTATTGCTCATGAAAACATAATATTTAAGCACAAAAAGAATTGGTTTAGAATAGCAGTTCTATTTCAATAATCAGACAGATTTTTCTCTAAGCTGGGGGATTGATTTACAAACTTTTAGTTCTTCAATCTGCCACTTCATCATTGCACTGGATCGCCATTGAAAGAAAGGAAAGTTTTTCTTCTTTTGTATAAAGGGATTTGTAGAGTAGTAGAAAAAACATAAAGTTAAATATAGAGTAAGGAACTTGGAAAAAAAAGGAATATGAATTGCATTAGTATTTCATAGTGTATACATAATGGTCAGAAAGGAACTAGGTGTGCTGTGATAGAGTGTACCATATGTGATGAGGTTTATCATTTGAAATGCTTAAATAAGACTAAGAAGGATGTAACAGGTGTATGGTTAGGTAGATCATGTGTAAATGTAATAAAAAAGGAGAAGTGATTTCTAAGTGTAAATAGTTTAAAGAAAAAATCAAAAGAAATGGAACAAAATGTAAGTGAGGAAGATAGACTAGAGTATGTTTTTAGTGAAGTAACATAAGTAGTGCAATAAAGATGGTTAGCCAAAGAATAAGTAAGATAGAAGAAGAGGTAAAGGTTATAGAAGCAAACTTAAAATTGTTCAAGACAAAGTGTGAGCAGATTAAGATGTTAATGAATAGAAATGACAATGAAGTAAATAAGAGAGTTCAGAATGTGGAAGAGAATGTTATGGATGAAGTAGGGAAAGTAAACCGTAAGCCAGTATTGATAGGAGGATGTGGAGATGTAATTGCACGGGAAAAGATGAACAGATATGTAAGAATATGTTTGCCTGGAGCTAGAATTAGGGATGTTACAGATAAGATAAAAAAACTAGGGAGTAGAGATGTGTGTGTGTTACGATAGAGACAAATAATTTGTTAGAGCTATCGGAAAGAGTAATGGACAAAGACATAGAATTGATTAGTAATTTGAGTAAGGTTAATGAAAGAGTAGAAATAGTTGGATTATTAACAAGATTCAACAATAGATATGTTAGATAGGACACGTTCTATAAATGAGATTGAAAAAAAATATATGAGAGAAATGATATTATGTTAGTAGATGTGTGGAATCTTTTTATTAGTAAGAGAGTTATATAGTAAAGATAGATTGCACTTAGTGAAACAAGGAAGTGAAGTATTAGGGAGTATGATTTACAAAAAAATATTATAGTTCAAAAAATTTACAAAGGGGGGTAGAATTTTAAATTGCAGCATTATCATAAAGAATAAAAATGGATTAATTGATTTGGATATAAATGCAGATGCGGAGAGGTAATGGGTCTGTAAAATTAATGGAAAGCAAGCAACTTACAAATGTAATGGAGAAAAAAAGTCAAAAGAATTTATAAAAGAGTATATAGAAAAGAAAAAATTGTTAAAATTGGATATCTGAAAATGCAAGATGATAGGAGACCAGAAAAATGGTAGGAATTAAACAAAACAGTTAAACATGAAGAGGTTTAAGTATTAGCAATAATGGAAACACATCTACGAGAAGAAGAACCTATACTGGAAAACATGGTATGGCAGGGTATAACTATAAAAGAAAAAAATGGGTAGTGGTATAGGAGTTATGTCAAAAAATATTTAAATATTGTTAAGAGACAAGAATATTTGTGGTTTGAGATAAGATTAGAAAGACAAGAATGGATGGTGGTTATAGTGTAGCCACTGGAGATAGTAAAACTATAATGGAGTGGAATACTAGCATATATGAATACTTAGTTATGGATATACAGAGTTTAAAAAAAAGAAGGAGGAAATAATGGTTATAGGGATACGAATGGGCATTTTAAAGAAATTGATGAAGTAGAAAACAAAAATGGACAGTTTTTGAAAAATTTTTGTCAGAGAATGAATTTGAGCATTGGAAATTTATAATGTATTTATGAGGGATAATACACATGGCCTAGAAATAATATATTTCGTACAATAGATTATGGATTAGTAGAGAAAGAGAGAATAAATAAAGTACAAAAAAATTAAAGTGTTTGATAATAAAGAGAAAGTATATAATAATGATCATAATTTCTTCATAACTGAAATGGTTAGTAATGTGATGAAGAATAGTAATAGAGCTAGAAAGGATAGTGAAAGATGTGGATAGAGAATGATAAGAATAAGATAGAATATAAAATAAAAGAAATCATGGAAGAGTATGTTGGAGATGAATATAAGGACTGGTGTGGTGAAGTAGAAAAAGTGGCAAATAGGGTTTTAGGTGAGAATATTCAAAGGAATAAAAGGAATAGAAAAGTGAGTTGGAAAAAGTGTAAAAGAGTGGAAAAAAGCATGCAGAGAATATAATTGTGCTATTAAAAATAAAGAAAGTGAAAAAGATGCTAATGTTAAATGGGAAAAGTATTTTAAAAAAGAGTTGGCTAAAATAAATAATTATAAACAGAATGAAATTAAATAATAAATTGTTAGAGGATATTAATAAAAGTGGAAGAATTGAAGTAAAAAATTTTGAATATCTATTAAAAAAAAAATGTAGGGGAGAGAGAAGTATTATTATTAGATGATGAGGAAATATAGTGTAGCTCTAGAGAAAAATTGGAGACAATTTTAAATAAGTATGTAAGGGATATAGAAAACATGTGAAAGACAGAATGTTAATAAACATAAGAAGGATATAGTATTGGGAATATTAGGTTTACAGAAAATGAATTGAATGAGGCAGGGAAAAAATGGAAAAGCAAGATACGAGATGTTTAGATGGATGGGCAGCAGAGATGATGAATTTTAGGAAATAGGGCAAAATTAAACCTATTATCATGTTTTAATAAGATGACACAAAAGAGAGAATTTCCAGATGGCTGGAATAATACATGAGTAAGGTTACTATTTAAAGGGAAAGATAAGAATCATAGAACATTAAATAATTATAAACCAATAGCAGTAATGTTAGTGTTACATAAAGTTTTCACATATATGGTGGCAGGAAGGGTTGCAAGGTTGATGGAAGAAAATAATACAGTGGGAGAAATGAAAGGAGGTTTTTGATCGGATAGGCATATAGGAGATAGTTTATTTGTAGTTACACAACTTGTAGATATAGTTGGAATAGGTAAACAGTTATATATGGTTTTTATAGATATAGAGAAGGCACACGATGGAGTAAAATTGATATAGATTAAGGGTAATTCTTGTAAATTTGTAAATGAATGGAGCTTTAGTGGATCTTATTAATAGACTGTATGAAAATAATTATTAAATGCATCAATTAGGAAATATAAAATCAGTTAAAGTTAAAAATAGGGTGGGACTAAAGCAAGAATGCCCTATGTCATCCATTTTGTTTTTGTTATATTTGAGAGAAATGGAGAGAGCAATAGAAAGATTAGGAAGAGGGATAGAGATAGCGTTAATAGGTGGAAAGGGCGTATATAATTATCAGCTCTTTTATTTGTGGATATCTTCTTGTGCACAGAAAGTAGAGAAGATATGGAATTATGTAGAAAACATGCATAAGAGTGAGTAAAGAAATGGGGATTACATTTAGTAAAGACAAATAAAAAATAATGATGATAAATATTGGTGGAAGAGAAGATAATTTTTTTTACTGGGGGATATAAAATTAAATGTGGTGGATAGGTATAAGTATTTGGGAATGGTCTTAACTAATCAAATAAATTGCTTGGATGAATGGGAGAAAAAAATGATAAATGTAGCAAAGAAAAGAAAGGGACTGATAAAGAAATTTAACAGCATTTTCATATAATAAATACGATGTAGCTAGAATTGTATGGTAGGGAATGGCAGCAGCAGGGTTAACTTATGGTGATGATGTGTTAGTAAAGGAGTGTTAGATTACTTAAAAAAAGTACAAAGAGAAGTAGGAAGACATGTACTAGATGCAGATGTATGGATGGTAAAGGAGGTAATTCAGTGAAAAATGGAATGGCCAAATTTTTTATGAGACATGCAAAAAGCAAAATGAAAATGTTTAGTAGATTGCAATTTATGGATAATAGAATAGCCAAAATAGTATTTAATTGGGTTATGAGTAAAACACAGGCAACAAGATGGGTGAGGAAGGTAGTATGGTATGCAGAAAATTTAGATAAAGAATTTATGTCAGTATACCTATACAAAAGATGGGATGATTGTATTAGGAGAATTGTTGAGTGTTATAGTGGCAAGCAATGAGATAGAATAGATGTATTAATAAAAAATGGGGAGTTGGAAAACTAGTATGGAGAGTAAAAAAAAGTTTAAATATATATAGAAGTAAACAGAATATTGGGTGCAAGATAATTTATAATAATAGCAAGGAAAGTAGTTTACTGTTTAAAGCTGGAACAGGATCTTTAGCAATAAGGGAAAATACACATAAATGAAAAAATATGGGCGAATTAGTCAGCAAGTTAAGAAAGGCATAAAAAATATTAGGCATCTGATAATTGAATGTAAATGCCTGCAAGTAGAAAGGGTACAAATAATGAAGTTCTGGAAGCGATAAAATGATTTATACAGAAAGTGGGTTCTTGGTTTTTATGCTGGGTTTAGGAAAAGTTAAGGAATATTTAGTTATAAAGGCCATAGAGTTGACAAAGATTATGTTGTGGAAATGGGATGGAGCAGGATAGGGAAAAATATAAGAAAAACTTAGGGTGGGAAATGGAAGGGGAAGATAAGGTGGCTAACAGGTTTCTCTGGGCATTGTGGCTGAGAGATTCCCGACTCCGAAAAAGAGAAGCCACAGTGCATCATATCCCATCACATTACATACAAAAATTACAGAATCATAATAAATAGAACTTATAATATAAATTACAGTAAATGAAACCCATAATTAGTTATATTTCAGTTAGCTCCAATAATTGTTCTTAAAGCAAATGGCAAATACATAATTTTCTATATACAATTCTTATCATTTAAAAATTTTTTCTTTGATTTAATTCCACCAATTAAATATAACAATAGTTTAGCATTTTTCTTGTTAAATAAAAGTTGAAAATAATTTTCTTTTTAATCATGTCTAACATAAATTATTAACTTTTTTTTTTATTTAAAAAAGTAATCTTTCAAATGGAGAATTAATTCATTATTCTTATTGAAAATTCAGTCTATTTCATTTTTTTAAAAAATATCACTAGTTTTAAAATTAATTTAACTTCAAAAGCACATCTTCAATTAAAATTTGATTTATTAAATTTCTTATTTAAACGACAAAGAACTAAACTTATAAATTTATTGTATAGAGTAAATTTTAAAATTAATAATATGCTGTCATAACTTTATAAGGCTACTTTTGCAAAAGTAATTGATGTTTTACATAATAATAATCTTTAACAATTAAATGCATATGATAATCTTATAAAAGCTTAATTCCTAAAATTTTGTGAATTATTAAATAATCATATAGTTTTTATTTAGCAAGGGCAACTACATCATTTTTTAAAATCATAAACAAAATTATGACTATTTCTATAAATACAGACTTTTACAAATATTAAAATATATTAAGTGTTTATTGAATATTATTATGCTTTTATTTTTACGTTAACAAGCTATATTTTCTGTTAATTTTATTCCTATTTTTCATATATTTTTTAATGTTTATACTCTCTTCCAAATTTATAAAGAAAATTCAAGCATTCACTGCAAGTCTGTGCTTATTCTCAAAGCTGATAAAAGTAGTTAGTATTAATATTACATTTCTGAAATACCTACCATCAGAAATACATATTATGTACTATATTTTTTGAAAAAAAAAATGTATACTGCTTTATATATCTAGTCTATTAAAAAATACATTTATTTGAGTTAGTTCTACAAAAATATTTATTTTTACAATAACAAAATAGAAGGATGGGGTGGTGGTGGAATATTTAATTCACATAGCTTTACTTTAAATGTTAATCTGGGAGGTTAAATGCAATGATATAGCAAGATTTCTGAATGATCCCAGACTAAGAAAAAAGAAAAAGGAAAATAAACTCATTTTGAAAATGAAGATAACTTTATACTCAAACATTTTGATATTCAAATATTGGTTAATCTTTCTAAAAAGTCATATATTGATTAAATAAATTATTTTATTTTTATTTTAATAGCATATTACTTGTTCAAATCTTAAAGTTAATTCTCTTAAAACAAAATGGTTATGGTTCAGTTTAAAATATATTCTTTATAACAATAACAAAATAGAAAATAAAATAGGTTTTGAAGAAATGTCAAGATTTTGTAAAATTTATATTGTCTTATTTTAAATATTATTCAGATTTCCTCATCATTGACTTGGAGTTTTGAATTGGACAGATGATTTTCCAGATTCTAAGAATGTTAGAAAATTATTTCTTTAAAATAGTCACACTACGGCCAAAACAGATATCAGCTATACTTAGTTATTAGTTTGAGGAGATAAGTCTCAGATTAATCTGGGTTGGACAGATAAATCTGCAAAAACAAACATTTTAATTGATGGTATTTTCTATCATCTCATATATATATATATATGTACATATATTTTCTGTTATTAAAAGCGTGTAATTATTAGATTACTTTAAAATAATAATTTTTGAAACATTTTTTATTTTCAAAAGTAGTTTTATTCAAGAAATATATTAATACATTAAATATTTTTTAGTAGGTAGATACATATTTGGAACTTAGATTAATATAACTCTGCTGATGTGTTAGTTCTGCATAACCATGTAAGTCCTAGGATTTGAAAAAGACTCCAGGTTTCTTCAAACAGGAATTTGGATGAAAGGATCTTGTCTTTTTCATGAATTTTCCATAAGAATTCAATGAATAAATTATCTGGGTCAAGTGGAGGGATTGTAAATTGTCTTTTACATCTAACAATCCAGATTGTGCGAGTTAAAAAAATCGACATTCTGATTGTCGGGAAATGTCTGCTCTGGATGCAATCTTTCAGCGATAGAATCTTATAAGATAAATTGTTGATTTGAAGTTGCCAAGCCCAGTGCATGAATTGATCGAAAGTCTCATCATGTCTTAGGCAACATGGGCAGATGGAATCTTATATTGTTAAAAAATTTCTTATAATGAAGGAACCAGTTTGTGTGCATGGCCCCAAGATTAACTTTGATAAGATAGTTTAGAAATTTCAGCTCTAGGGGATAAGAATTTGAAAAGGGTAGTTATTTTGTAGTTAGTAATGCCAAGCAAGAGCTTAACTGTAATTAATTCTGGGTTAATTGCCCAGTGGGCTTCCCAGATAAAATTTTTTGTTTTGAATGGACATTGTGAAGGGCTTATGTGTTGATTAAGCAGGTGGAGGATTTGGTCTAGCCAGCATATTTTATGAGGTGGTATCAGTTGGTGGAATGGTTTCAGAAATTTGAATGGTACCATATTTTTGGATTAGATTGTGAATGAGCATATATGCTTTTTGGTAGAAAATGGATGGAATGGAGAGGAAAGACAATCCATTTGATTTTCGGGGTACTGCATTTTGGTCATGCTTATAGATATTGTGACACATTTTCAGAATAGTTTGGCGCAAAGACAGTTTATCTTCTTTGCGAAAGCTTTGGTCACTGTCATAATTGGCAGCAACTAGGCGATCTTCCGACATAACTTTCATGTTAAGTAATGATGCCTTGCCTTGAATGGAAAGGTAAACTTAAGATAGTGTCTGTATGATCTGACTTGTGGAATTAATGATAGAACTCTGAAGCTGTTTAGACATTACTGTCTGGGACTTGAAGATAGAAAAGCCGAAGAAATCCTGTAGTTTGCAAAGAATTAAGATGAAATTCTTTTCCCAGAGCAAATTTTCCAGGTTGAGAATTTGTTTGGATTAAACTTCAGTTGATAAGAGAGAAACTGTCCATGATCTTATAAAGAGCTGAGTGGTGTTTTTGAGAAGAGAGTATGACAAGAACGTCATCCATGTAAGCAATTAGTTTAAAGGTCTTTTTGATATGGGGAACATATACTCCAGGAGTGAGTTCTCTATTTCTTTCAAAAAAAGTTTACATAGCAGATAAACAGAAGGGCACTAAGGGGTGACCCTTGAGGTTTTGATATGTCAGGGGAGAACCCATGAGTGAGTGTACTGCTAGGGATATGTGGATTTGTCAGTTATGGAGTAAATTATCTAAAATTTGGATAAATTTCGGGGGAAATATCAAGGTCTTTTAGAAATGCTAGGAGCTTGTGTATGTTTACAGAGTCAAATGCTTCTGTTATATCAAGTTGAACAGCAATAGGTTTTGATAGTCAGTTTGATCTAATATGATCAATGAGTATCTTGACTTCTCCAATCGCTGTTAATGCTGAGGACCCTTTTTTGGCATATTGGGATTGAACATGGTCCAAAATTCACTGTTGAATCTTCTCTTTAATCACTCTCTCAATTATTTTGATTAGAAATGGGGACATGGATATTGGTCTTATACTTTGTATGTTAGTTAGGTCCTTGTTCTTTTTAACAAACAGAACCAACGCAATGGGGGAAAAGATTTTTTGATTTCTCTTCTAACTGTAGAGAGGTAATCGACCATGTTCATCATAATTGAGATGGCAAAGTTGCTAAGAGGGGAAATAATAAACTTTGGTATAATGTGCATGCCTGATAAACGCTGTCAGAAAGAGATGATGTTAATCAGTTTTTGAGATCTGTTACGGCGATTCCATGGCCTTCTGAGTAAGGATTGATCTGCGATTTTCTATAGGTCTTCGGAAGGTTGATTTGAATATATTCTTAATAGTGTAGATGAATATGTTCAATCACACGCTGGCCCAAGACAAGGCTTCCATTGATTATGAGAAATGTTGGGGTGGCCAGCTTTTTCTTTGCTCCCAATGCCCATTGTAAGTATCCTCTGGTCCAGCAATGCTGAGCCATGAAAAAAATTTTTGGACCTTTTGATTGATATGTACACAGCAATAGCAATTTGTTTTCCTCTGTATTGTTGTTTGAATGATAGATGTGGTAGGATTCTGGTTCAGCCGAGCATTTCTTAATTTTTTTGTTAATTTGGTCCAGCTCATTAATAAGCGTGGATGCTCCTTTCAAGCTTTTAGTGTGATGGGCTATCAGTGACTAGAGTATTTCGATGAACGCAAACCAGGCTTCTTCGGGTGGTCTATTTAGCAAATCAATTTTGTGAAAAAGTATGTAGGCCTCTGAGGAATGGCCTGTCATAGATGCTTTGGTTATCATTCTGATTGAGCAGTTGAGGTTGGATGGGGTGTAGAAGGCTACAGGTTGAAGTGAGACTTCCATACCATGGTGAAGCTCAGCAGTGTAAAAAACCAGATAAATTAGTGTTTGATGTTTTTTAGTGTAAAGAAGTATACATTTTGAGGAAAAAAAACCCCTTCCATTTATAAAGCGTTTGTTGAGTAGATGGAGATATTTAGTTGTAAAACGATCGTAGGAAGTGTTAAAATCTCCAATAAGGATAGCTGGTGAGTTGTTGTTTGCGGTAATCATATTGATTATATTTATGATACATAGTAGTGTTGTTGGATTATTTGGGGAGTAGACATAGAAAGCATTAATTTCACTGCTGCCCGTAGGTCATATTGACACATATGAAACACTTTTTTAGTTTTTTTATATCTCGTAAGAAATTAGAATTTCTTCATTTTACCACTGGGGGGAAGAAAAAAGTCTAGATTTTAGCAATTAACTCTATTGTCGAAACTTGAGATACTAAAAGCATTTTGTAATTAAATATATTACTAGAGTCAATATATTATGCTAATTGAACTAATTAAAAAAGGAAATGAGTTTAAAATAAGGACAAAAATTTAGAAATGTAAAAATGTGTCTAAAAATAAAATGTTAGGTGTGAATCCTGTTAGTAAAAGAAAAAAAAAACTTAAAGTTATGGAGTTTCCTTTTGTTTACTTATTGGGACTTGTACGTTGAAAGAACCTTGGAGAGAGATTGAAAAGGTAATATCAAACAGCACCAAGGAAATGTTCTCTGGCATCAGAACTTTCTCCTTAGGGAAATGTCTCATAACCATACCTGTAGCCACCTGAGTGATCGTCAACCAAGGGAAGGTAGGATTTATCTAGCTAGCTGAGGATATAAAAAAAGCCAATGGAATAAACAGAGGATTCATGCCAGCAGTCTCAAGAAAAATTATATAAGAACTTTGACCACATGGAGAAAGTTGAACCAAGATCGATCAGGGTAATTATGAACTTTTATTAAATAACTTTTCTTTTAATTGGCATAATGGAGTAGTAGACTCCATTAACTTAATTGTATAAAAGGTAGAGGTGGGTTTTAAGAGGGATTATTATTATTTTTTATATCATTTTGTATTAAGTAAGAAGGGGGGTAAGCTTTTATGTTACTAACATTTTATTAATCAAAATTGTTTTTTTATTCATAATTTTCCTTAATTTATTATGTTCAAAATATGTGTATTTAAATTCAAAATAAATGTTAAGTGCTTGATCTAGAAAGTCAAACAGAGAGAGTGAAGGGAGGTAAAAGGTTAAGAGTTTTCACAATAACTAAACACAGCAACCTTATGTTGGGATCTGGTGCTTGAAATAAAGATGTTACATGGATACAAGCAAACAGTGGACACTTGCATAAGGTTTGAAAGAGGGTTTGAATGGGGCAAGATAATCCCATTCTCAATAGTAAATCGACCTTCAGTCACACCTATACGGACAGACATCCCGAATAAATTTGGATCACTGGCTCTCATAATGTTTGTGTGGTGCATGTTCCCTTGGGAAAAATATTAAATGGTTAATTAGAGATTGTAATTATTAAAATAAAAAAAAAAAAAAAGGAAATATTTTCGTTTGACTTTCTTCTTAAATTTCTGATCAAATTAGTTAGAAGAGAAAAAAAAAAGGAACTAGGAAAACTATTAATAAACATTTAAACTTTGCTTAAATGTCCATTTGGTTTCATCAAAGTACAATTATCCTAGTCCACATAAGATTACATTTTAGAATCTATTAGGTGACTGCTGTATGTAAATAAATTATCACTGTGATCAACAAGAAGTTGCTTCTCAATACAGTGCTAGGCTATAAGCCTAGTGGCACCCTCACAACAGTCATCGTAATTTTAGTAATCTTAATTTTGGAGTGTCAATTTGTAGTGGCATATAGGTTAAAAGGGAGAAATATAAAAATGGCTTCCTAACATATAAAGCCTGATAAAACACCTAAATGGCTGGAGGGGGGAATCAAGAATGAATTGAGGGAGGTTCAGGTGTTGGTAAGAAAGTGAGATAGTGTTCCAGGGGGAGGTTTTTGAGTTTGAAATATTAAAGAATAAGAAATATGAATGAAGATGAAAGTACTTTAGAAAGCTTGGTGGTGACATTTAAAAACTCCTAGCATTGTCAGCTTGAAGAAATATTGAAAGCTATAATTGATTTAATGGAGATAAAAAGTTAAAGATAGTGAAAAAATTAAAAACATGAAAATCATGATAGGAGATCTGAGAAAGGAGGTGAATACATTAAAAAAGAATGAAGAAAATAGAAATGGTGAAAATAAAGTTGAAGGAGATCTAGTAAATGCAGATCCCAAAGTTAGCAAGGTTACAGAAGAAGAAAAGAAGGGAAATGAAAGGAAAGAACAGGCAGCAGGGTAAATAAAATAAAATCTGAAAAAAAAATGACCACAGCAATAGATTTGAATAAAATAAACATGGAAAAGACACATAACGAAGTGGAGGAAACTAATCCAGAAAGGACTGCATTAGCAAAATTTATCCAAATAAAGGTCTTCAAGGGGAATGGGGAAGAAAACCCTTTTGATTATTTTAACAGATCACAGATCAAGTGAGAAGGAAAAAAGTCTCATAGCTACAAATCACTTAAGTGGTTCCACCAAGGAATGGTGGAAGAGTATAACCCACAGTCATTTCAGGAATAAAGAACAATGATCTGAGGAGTTTCTGGAGCATTGAAAAACAAGAGGCTATCTGCATGAGGATATCACAGGAAAAGTATAAATCCAACAAAGAAGAAATCTATAATCAGTTTTTTCAATGTCAAGCTGCAAAAGTGAAGTTTGAGGTCCACCCCGTGGATCAATACCAGATTGTGAAGACCTTAAGGTATAATCTTCTGATAGGAGTCCAACACAAGTTGGCCAAAAACTGCAGTTATCAATAGAAGTGGTGGAAATGATGGTTGATATGGAGTGTAGTGATCCTGGGGAAAAGGAAGATGATTCTAAAGTTAGGTGGAGAAATTGCAATGAACTCCTGTTTAGGACTAGCAATAACCCCAAGAAAGGAGAGAAGAGAAAAGACCACACAAGGTAGTTAAAGTTTTTGTATTTTCTTTACTTTTTTTTTTATTATTGAGAGGAAGAATGAGATGACATTTTTTATCATCTCATATATATATATACACATATATTTTATTAAAAGTGTGTGCTTATTAGATTATTTTAAAATAATAATTTTTGAAATATTTTTTTAAGTATTTTTTTTTATTTATCGCAAAGAAATTAGAATTTCTTCATTTTAATTATTTATTTAACTCCATTATAAATCAAGATAAAATTAGATCTTGAGATTTATTTTTTACTGAAAGTATTTTTGTTTTAAATTGTAATTCTTGGAAAGATGTGGCTTGGTGAAAGAAATAGATTTTAGCAATTAATTCTATTGTTGAAACTCAAGATACTAAAAATATTTTGTAATTAATAGAGTCAATCTATTATGCTATTGAATCAGAACTTTTTCCACTAATTAAAAAAAGGAAATGCCCCCCAAAAAGACTAAAATTAGAAATGTAAAAATGTGTCTAAAAATAAAACGCTAGGTGAGAATCTTATTCATGAAAGAAAAAAAAACATAAATTACAGAGTTTCCTTTTGTTTACTTACTTGTTCAGTGAAAGCAACTTGGAGAGAGATTGAAAATATAATATTAAACAGCGCCAAGGAAATGTTCTCTGGCTAAGGAATATCAGAACTTTCCCCTTGGGGAAATACATCTCATAGCCACACCTGTAGTTACTCGAGTGATCGTCAACCAAGGGATGGTAGGATTTATTGAACAAGCTGAGGATATCAAAAAAAGCCAATGGAACAAACAGAGGATTCATGCCAGCAGTCTCAAAAAAAATTATATACGAAATTTGATCACAATGGAGAAAGTTGAACCACTGATCGATCAGGGTAATTATGAACATTTATTAAAGAACTTTTCTTTTAATCAACATAGTATAATAAGATTCCATTAACTTAAGTGTATAAAAAGTTTCAACAGCATAGGTGTGTTTTAAGAGGAATTATTATTATTTTTATATCATTTTATATTAAGTAAAAAGAAGGGTAGGCTTTTAAGTTACTAACATTTTATTAATCAAAATTGTGTTTTTTTTATATAATTTTCCTTCATTTATTATATTCAAAATATGTGTAGATTTATGTTCAAAATTAATGTTTACTGCTCGATCTAGAAAGTCAAACAGGGAGAGTGGAGGGAGATGAAAATATTAAGTTAAGAGTTTTGACAATAAATAAACACAGGAACCTTATGTTGGGATCTAGATACTTGCGCCATCCCTTACAGTTTGAATAGAATTATTTATCATAAATGTGAGAGGATTTAAAATGGGGCAAGATAATCCCATTCTCAATAGTAAGTCGACCTTCAGTCACACCTACATGGACAGACATCCCGAATAAATTTGGATCGCTGTCTCTCATAGTGTTTGTGCGGCACATGTTCCCTCAGGAAAGATGCTAAATGGTTAATTAGGGATCATAATTATTAAAATGAAAAAAAGAATGGAAATATTTTCATTTGACTTTCTTCTTAAATTTCTGATCGAGTTAGTTAGAAAAGGAAAAAAAAAAGGAATTAATAAAGTTATTAATAAGAGAAATGAATATAATAAACATTTAAACTTTACTTAAGCACCTCTGTGTTTTAATCTATCTTATTAGTTTAATAATTAAGTGTCCATTTGGTTTCATCAAAGTGTAATTCTCCTAATCTGCATAAGATTATGTTTTAAAATCTATTAGGTGATCACTGTACATAAATAAATTATAATTATGATCATTGAAGTTGCTTCTCGATCTAGTGCTAGATTATAGGCCTAGTGGTACCCTCATACTGGTCATTGTAAAATTTTAGTAATCTTAGAAAAATTGCACAGTGTTAATTTATAGTGACATATAATATAATGCAATCTATGTCAATGGTGAAGAAAGTATCATACTCCTATAAACTGAGCAATGGTCTGTCAAATTATCTTGAAATTTTAAAAATCAAATAACAGAAAATTCCAATGAATCAATTATTATTATTATTTTTACTAAATGAAAATCTCTATGATCTATAACATAATAGTACTTATTATTTTTGAATCATTCTTGAATACCATAATTTTTTTTGCTAACAATTAAATAGAAAGCACTTGTAAGTAATTTTTTATTACTTTAAATTTAATATCTAAATCTTAAACAATATGTCATAATTTCAACAAGAAACACCTCAATTATTACTGAAAATAATTAAACTTGTTTTCATATTAAGAAAAAGGGAAGGATTAAATAAAGCACTTATATAAATAAATAATGTACTTAAAAATAGTGTTAATTTATTCAAATGATATTCTCAACATTACAATGATTAGTGAATGAAAAAAAAAAACAAACAAACAGAAAAATGTTTTTATCATAAAATTCAATATTACTGATTACATTTCCATGAGTTTTTTTTTTTTGTGATACTTCATTTAAAATGATGTTGACTCAACTATTAAATTATAAGGATCGACAAAATGATGAATTTTTTCACTTTTATATTTATTATACATTAGAACAATGTATTCATAGCAAGTGCTTTATTTAAATATTAAACATTTAGATCAATATTTTAAAAACAAAAATCATGCAAAAGCAATATGTCATATTCATTCTAAACACTGTATAGGAATCTGTATGCAAAAAATTTCTTAAACTGAATTTGTACTATATGATGATCTAGAATTAAAAATATGTATAATCAAAGATTTATATAATAGCATACAAGGACCTCATGTCATATTAGTTAGCATACCAAATTATGATATCTCAATCTAGGTTCAAATGTGAACTGCTTAAAATAAAAAAAAAATATTTTAGTTTCAAACAGGTTTAGAATTTTTTTTTCTAGACAGCTGACTTGCTGCCAATCAAATATCCATCAAATTCATTGTCATTAAATTAGTATTTAGCTATTTTTAATTGGAGAATAAAATGAGGATGGAAGATAATTAAATTCTAACAATTAGCAATTTTAAAGCCTATTCCTTTTGGAGGATTGTTGAAGAAGATTTTAATTTGCAGTGGGCAATTTAAAGATTATTTTGTCACTCTATATTTTGAATACAGCAATCTAGCATGAAAAATTATGATTGTTGATTTGCTATGGGTTTAAATTTTGTTTGCTCAAACTTTTTATTATTGATATTAATGCCACAACATTTACTTCAATGTTAAATAATAGCTTACTTAAAGTTTATATGTCATTCTGCCAATCTTTTTGTGCCAAATTCCACATTCCAGTCATTCTTTCCTCCGTGTTTTTTCTCTGTTCTGTAGCAATCTACTTAGTGACATGAATATTAATTATCTAATTAACATTCCTCTCCAACATGTAAAGATGATCAAATATTTAAAATAAAATTTATTTAAAAATTATTTGTTTCATTCAATTTAGGCATGTGTTTAATCTTCTGCAACAAACTATTCCCACAAGTCTTCTTAGTTGAATATTTTAAATTTACCTTCAATACATATTTCATGCTAAATCTGTAGTAGGTTTATTGTGAATCTGTATTATTTCAGACACTGTCTTTTGGTAAATTAATCATTGATCCAAGATAGTATTGAATAGGATTGTAAGCAATTGAATGTCTTTACTGCTTAGGAGGTCATAAAGAAGTTTGAGCACCAGAAGTAACTGGAATCAATCCAAGGAGTGTGACACTACCATTGCATTAAATCATAGAGATCAATATGATTCTGAAGACTTTTGAATCACCAATAACATAGTTGTTTTTCATGTGCTGAAATACCTACAGATCGTAAATGCAATTTGATATTCAATTACAAAACATATAATGCACTGAATAATAAATATCAACATAATTTAAACATGACATCTTCTAAACAAAACCTAGTTGCATGTATTTAACTGACATTTAGTAAAAACAACAAACAATCGATTTTGCCTGACTATTTAAAAAGCTAATCTATGTTATATTTCATAGCCTTATAAAGAAAATCTCAAATAGCGAATCACTAGTTCATCTGCATAATGAAGTGGTTTCTTTCTTTTTTACAACCTAATGCTAAGTGCACTTTCGATGAAGTTTAGCATAATCATAGCTCTAGATAAGTATGATCATGTTTTACAAGTCAGATTCCCAAAAAATCATTTATATAAACTTGCAACTAATGCCCACTTTTTTGTAACAATGCTAAGAAAGTGGGCATTACTTTTTAGTGAATATAGCAAAAATATAGAGATCAGAATTTGTGCTTAGTTTTTTATATTGAAAAGATAATAATCATATTAATATAATTAATAAGTGCTGTAAAACAAGTTTCTGCGGATAAAGTGACTTAATGTTCTACATGGTTTAATACATTAGTAGACTCAACAAATAAAGGTGCCTGGATCAATTTATAACGAATGCTGTCAATTTTATGATCAAATATCAAATGGCTTTCTGAGCAACTAATCATATTATTAGTAGTATTACATGACTGATTCATTTAATCAATGTTTAATAATGAAAAACTTCATAACATAAAACAATCAGATATTTTTGTACAGACTAATCTAACCAAATTCAGCTTTCATTCTGTTTCTTTTATAATTACTCTGACTGCCACCATCATTATCAACCATTATCAATCCAATTCAGAATCATCTTTAAAATTCTCTGAACCATAGCTTTTCTTGACATTACACAGCAAATTTCTTTATTTATTGACTTCACACATGATCTCTTTCTAGAGATTTTATAATCTCTTGGGATCTGGTTTAAAACTTTAGTTGTCCATCATTGTCATCTCTTTTACTAACATATTTATCCCAATTATTATTGTGCTTTTGACCCCTTTTTGTTATTTCCAAAACACATTTTCCATATTTAATCTGAAATCTGTTTTCTAATTAGTATTCAAGTTTTAACTGACCTTTCTAAATAATGAGGCACATTTTCTTTTAATGTTTAATTATTTCTAAAGTATTTCAACCTATGATTAATTTCATCCATTGTTTCCATTTGTATTAATAATCTAAGTTTTGTTATACTTGCTTACTTCTAATTCATTAATATCATCTTATTTTTTCATTTTTTAAAAAAATCCTTGGACTTTTTTTTAATATTCATTTTTAAGACTATTTTTTTTTTTGCTTTCATCTGATAGTTCATGTAATATTTCCTAAAACTTCAGCATTATCACCTACAAAATATAGATAACTTAAATAATATCCATTTATTTTTATTCCTTAGTTTCCCATTTTAATCTACAAAATATTTACTGTAAAACTGATATAAAAAGTTTGGAAGAAATGGACCAACCTACCATACACTCTAATCAAAGTTAATCTTTTTAGTGTTATTATGTAATCTAATTATTGTTGTTGCACTTTAATAAATATTCTTCACAATTTGACAATAATCTGGTCTACATCTTTATGTTCCAAATCATCACTAAAATCCAATACAGAATTAAACACCTTTTAATAATCAACAAATCCAAAGTATAATGGGAATTCATAATCTTGGCACTTTTTATAGTTTCTCTTAATAATTGAATGTATACATACGGTTCTTTTGGTTAATTGGAATCCAGGAGTTTTTAATAGATGAGTTATAATAATCTTAATAAAAATCTTGTGTAAAACTAACAGAAAACTGATGGGTAAAATAATCACTTTGTTGGAAGATTAAATGATATTCAAAAAATAAAATGATTGAGTAGGCACAATAGTTCCACTCAACTCTTTCCGAATTAAAACTATGATAAGAGAATCAAAAATTAAATACAAAAATAAACAATTTCTAAACTGAAAAACATTGATTAAAATGAATGGTTTTAGCAATATATTGGTATGTGATAATAATTCTTTGAATGTAAGCACATGCAAAATTCATTGAATATACAGATGAATCTTTCTTTTCACTTTCTTAATATATCAATATGAGTATTGTATTCTTGTAGTATATCTTTATCATTTAGACATATGATATAACCAGAAATTTCTCTATTTTTTTCATCTGTTTCTTTTAAAATAACCATAATACTTCCAACACTTCCTGAAGATTTTCATTGTTCATACATTTAATTGTTTACTTCATTTCATTTAAAAAAGATGTGGAATTTCAAAAATTTTAATAATTATGGGAATTACTTTGAATTTTTGTTCTGTATTATTATATTGGTATTGACATCCTATTGCTGAAGCAATTTTCATTCCTATACTAAGCTTATATTGTTTAATATTTTTGAGATTTATATTCTCTTCTATAGCTTTCTTTGATATTTCATTTTGTAAATTTTTTTCAAAAAAGAAATTCATAATTTATACATTTTCTTTTCTGCGAATTCTAGAAATATATTTTCGTTCTTATTTTTATTTCCGTATGTAAATTTACTCACAACAATTTTATCATTCAATTGTTTTCCAATTCTAGCATAATCTGTATATCTAAATAAAATTCTATTTCTTCATTAGATTGAGAATAAGTTAAAGTTAAAACAATTATATGCTTATGTTATCTTCCATTAAGCTGAATAATTAATCTTGCCATTGTATCTGGTACATCAACAATATTCACAATATTGTTCTTTCATTTTTATATTCTTCTAAAATATATTAATACACTATTTCAGATTTTCCCACTATGTAATTCCTCCAATTTTTTTTTATACTTCTGTTTTTTTAATGATCTCTTTTTATACAATCATATGTAATTTATTTATAATTTTTTTGTCGTTTAGAATCAAGTTATTTCCCTTCCCTTCCAACTCTCAGATTTTTATTTTAAATAAAGCATAAGTTCTACATTCTAGGAATTCAATTATGGCCAAATATTTCTTACATTATTACATAGTAATAATCATCTATCACACTGTATTTTTCTTCTTAAATTTCTGATTCTTTTCCAGATACTATTATAATCACTACTCTTCTGAAATTATTTCCTCATTCTGTTTTTTTTTTTTTTAAAAAAAAAAAATAAAATGACTTGTTTGATTTTATGATTTACTTTTTTTTCCCCAATACATTATCTATACATACATTAGCCTTAATTTTACACAATTTTCCTCATATAAAATTATCGAAGGAACTATTTAATTTGACATTTTCCCATTTCTTTATGTAATATTTAATATTTTAAAATCGTTAATTTTATTTCTTAAAAACATTTCTTAATACTCATTATTCCTGAGATTGGTGATCTATTTCCAAGGAGGTGGGTGATGATGGTGGTAAATATTATTTTAAAATTTTTTTTACAGAAATATTCAGGAAAAAATACTTTATTTTGTATTATACTAAAAGTTTACTGAAGGGAAATGATCACAGATTTTAGTACTTTTCAAATATGATTTGAAATAAATGAAATCTTGCTTAAATACAAATCTAAATCAGTTTTTATATATTCTATATCTGATTACATTACTAAGATAATTAACAAACTAGATTCCTAAAGAATCATTTTAATGAAGTTGTGAAAAATGCCAATCCATACATATCATAATGCTGATTATCTTCTATAATGTCTTGTAATTTATTTTTAAGACTTATCTTTTTTTAAAAATCTTCAAAATAGCCTAATTGCAGTTCTTCATTATATTTTATTTTCAGCTATATCTTCTTAAAAAAGCAATTAATATAGTACTATTTTAGAATTACTTTGAATAATCTTTATAATATTAATGGGATTTGCACTTTTAGAAACTTATCCTTATGTTAACCATAAAATGTTGGCTCAGAAAAGAAGAAAATTAGTAACAATTGAATTACAAAATATTTATTATTAAACCAATCTGTTTTTAATAGATCACTTCATATCTAATAAGGATGTGTCATTATCATAATAGATGCATTATCATCACATCTAGCAAGCTGATAAAGATGCTAAGTAGTTTTATGATTTTGCCGTTATATTTATAGAATTTTAAGAAATAACCTTAAATGAAATGTTTTCAATCCCTTTGTATTATATTGACAAAAATCCTATATCTAAATTTGGCAGAATAACAACTAATAGACTGTTAATTCATTTAAATCAATTATAATATTATGATGAAATATATTAACAACTAATAGACTGTTAATTCATTTAAATCAATTATAATATTATGATGAAATATATTATCTTTTAAGTTAAACATACTAATAGCAATAGCATATGAGAATCTGATTAAATATATTTTTTTCTCTAGTATCACATTTTAATTATCTCTTCTTCATTTAATTAATAGAAATATTACTTAAGTAACTTGCTTTCTTAATATATTTTCAAAAAATGAGAAATTGATGATTCTTTTACAAGTTTAACTTTACAGCACAATTTCTTGCATTTTAAATATATAGATGTACTATAAAATAAATTAATAAATTTGTATAATAAAACTGTTATTTCATACATTATTGCTGTGTTCTATTGGATTGACACCAACTCTTGCATTCTTTTCTATTCCTTATATATGAAGTTCTTGCAAGAAACTTTGGTTTCCAATATATATATTTATATTTAGTGAGTGTTCAATCTGTTTTTTTTTTTTATATTAATGGGTATCACAGTTTATGTAAATATATCTTAGAGTATTTATTAAAAAAACAAAGTTATTTTAAATACTGCTACTTTTAGGGGGGAAAAAAACCTAAATAAACTGTAAATACTATATTAAAAAAATTTTTTTTTTCAAGATTTAGTTAAATAGAAAATAATAATATTTCTATGCAGTAATCTCATTATTTCTGTGAAATAAACCAAAATTTAAAATTTCTAACAAAATATAATTCAATAATCAAATTACATGTAGCACAAAAACAAAATCTGTAAAATCAATACATTTTCAATTAAATAATAATAGTAATAAAAAATTATTAAAGATGCATGTATATACATTATTATTATTATTATTGTTGTTATTATTCAACAATGTACTTTAGTGTCAACAAAGATTACATGATGTTTACATGCTTATGCCTTGGTTATAGTTGCATGATGATTTTTACATATTTGTTTCACTTTGAGATTTTCATTGCTAATTACATAGGTATGGAAGTGTTAATTTGTGATATTCTTGTCATTATTATCATTGTTTAATTTTTACTGTTGTTAGTTTGTGATCTTGTTAGATCAGAGTCCCTTCTTCAATCTCTTGTTCATATTCTGTTACTGACACTGTCCATTGGTCAAGAGTTTTAATTCATTGGTTCAGCTGTATAAGTATCAATATTTCATATCATCTTTTTAGTTCCTAGTTCATTATTGGTTTTGATTGAATAGCTGTATTTATATTACTGCTAGTAGTTGCAAGTTGTTATAAGTTAGTCTGTAATTTAACAGTAACCAGGTGGTCACAAAGATATCTGGATGTTGTCTGGTGTTATTGCCCAGGGTGAATATTCATCATGTGCACCAAAATGCGTAGAGAGCAAAGATTGTTGCACATGCTGTAGGGGTTATTTTCTTATGTGCAAAATCTTCTAGCTGCTGTATAGTTTTGTCTTGTTCTATATTGATTCAGCATATTGTCTCTCATGTAGTACTTAGTGCTGTACAATTGTAATATACGTGCTATTGTGTTTCGTCAACATCATGGCATAAGACAATGGAAGCTTAAGAAATAGGATATTGGTAGTGCAAATAGGTTTAGCTTGTTCAATAAGTCGAAGAACTTTGGTTCCATTGACCATTTCCTGAAGTTTTTAAGGAGTTGCGTTTTGTTTACTCCGAGCATTAGACTAAAGTTATGATTGTTTGTGATTGGAATGATCAACTCAAATGTCTGCCAGTATCTGTACTTGCTAACAAATGTGAGTGTTGTAGTTCTGACCTCAGTCTGTGCTAAGTGTGCTAATGATACAAGATATCCATATGCAGGGATGGATGATCTGTAGGGATTATGTCAAAGAGACATTGAAGCTGCTGAAACCTTGCAGTGATTTTTGCCAGTAGCTTTATTGTTTTTTGTTTGTTAAACACTTACATTGTGGAAAATCCGAGACCATTCTGTATAGTCAGTTGGGTGACAATTGCTTGATTGAGATGGCTACGGTTTTCCTATCCCATACTAGTTTGCTACAGAGAAATGATGTGGCAGCTGTAAAGTTTTTTGTAAAGTTAACAATAGGTGAATAATATGTAACTCTTGTTATTATGAGTAGGTTAAACAGGTGCAGTTTTGAATACATCAACAAGTATGCATTCTAATAATGTGGTTAAGTTGGTCGCTTTCCGTTTGAATTTATTTTGCTGTGTTAGTTGCATTCCATTTGCTACTAGGTAAAATGGGAATCAAAAAGACAAAATTCTCCATACAGTAGCGCCACTCAGCATAAGCCAGAGTAATCAATGGATGCAGGAAGGTTTGTGCATAAAATCCCTATTTAGTGCATACTCATCCAATATTCTCAGACTAGTTTCTAGCTTATGGCTTTCATCAATGAGGAACCTTGGATCTGAGAACACTTCATCTAGATCTTAGGATCTAATGCAATCCCCCAGCAGTCTGATTTTACTTTTTTAGCTGACTATAAAGCTTTGAGTCCAAAATGAAAACACAATAATATTTTCAAGCTTTGTATAGTTGTTATAAACTCAGTTTAGCATCCATACTTTTTGGTTTTTTTGGTTCTTTAATAACCATAGTTACCATAATCCTATTTGGCAGAATTAGTATTAAACCAATCAAACATCAAATGAGCATCATTCTTTATACTTACCCAAGCAATGTAAAATTCTCCATACAGTAACTCCAGTCACTGCAAACCAGAGTAATTAATGGATGCAAGGTTTGTGCATAAAATCTGCATATAGTGCCTACTCATCCAACATCCCCAGACTAGTTTCTAGCTTGTGGTTTTCATCAGTGAGAGTCTTGGATCTGAGAGCATTGCACCTAGAACTTATGATCTACTCTGGGGATATTGAATGCATAGGCATTAGATAGAGATTTTATGCACAAACCTCCCTGCATCCTTTGATTACCCGGGCTTGCACTGAGTGGCACTACAAGATGGAGAATTTTGCCTCTGTGAAAAAGAGCTTGTAAAAGCATAAAGAATGGTGATCATGTGATGTTTGATGGTAAAATGGAAATCGAGAAATGGCATAAGTTTTCCTTCATATAGTTGTGTGTGAGGTTTGTTAGTGTAGATGAATGATGCTGATGTTTTGTTGTAGATTGTGTGTGGTTGTATAATTCTGTAGTATTCTTTCAAACACTGGTATTTCTTCATGTGATGTCAGAAACACTGTTACATCATCCGTGAAGGCAACCATGGAATACGTTGGGAAGTGTGTTATATTAATATTCCTGGCAACTCATTTTCAATTTGTTTTAGGAGTGGATTTATATGTAAAATAAACTGCAGTGAGCTGAGCAGGGATCCTTGTGATCTTGATTGTGTGGTAGTAAATGATGTTGTGTTTCTCCCGCTAAATGTGAGGTATATCTTGGCAATGATGTATAGTAGGGTGGATGAGATTGCTGTTTTAGCAAGCATATTCAATAAGATATCTATTGCAACAGAATCAAACACTGCCTGTATATCCAGTTGAATTACAATTGTGATGTACTTTTTTATCTTGTTGCACGGCGCTTTGTATCATTTTAAATACAAGTGCAGCTTGCGTGATGAAGGATCCCTTATTTGCATACTGCATGTTTGATATCAGGGAAATATGTATGTTTCTATTTTATCCTTGACTACCTTTCTCAATATTTTGATGTCCAACGGGCCTATAGAGATGAGTCACAGGTTGCAGATTTGATGTGGCTGCTGTTTTTTCTATTAATGGGACTATTGCTATTGGATATAATTCTCTAATATTGTATACTTTTTGTTATAGGACGTTAGCAAGATTGCAGAGGTACTCTGCCATAAATAGACTCAAATATGAAAAATACAAATACTGGTATTCTGTTGGTTCCAGGATAGCAACTATTGGGATTTTTTTCAAGTTTTTCAGCAAATTGTTATGTCCAAAAGGGAATATTGGTTTCAGGTGATCTTAAGTGATCAGTGAATATTGACTATATGTTTGGAGCTTTTGTTTAAAATACTAGTATAATAGCTCCAGCATAGTGTCCCATGTAGACAATGCAGCTTATCTCAATTACTACGGGCACTTTTCTGACTCGTGCCCAGCACAAATTTCAATGGGTCCATGTGTGTTATTGAGGCTTTTTTTTTTTTTTTGTAGTAAGGAATTCCTTTAATTGTTTACATGTATTGTGATACAGTGTGTTATTTCTTTTTCATGGGTCAAGCAGAGGTGATTCTCTTGTGGAGATAGTCTGCTAGTATCATTAAACGAGAGGAAGTGATCACCTTGTAATGTGATATATATTGTTGTTGTTATTATTGTTATGTTTCAATGATATGCTTTATTTATCTTAGAAAAATTTACATAGCTTGGATTGCTGTGTTTACATAGGCAATCCGCAGTTATAGGTTTATAGTGCTTTATTCAATGCACATATTAGATCATGGAAATGTAGTCCAATATAAAAATACAACTAGAACACCATCATCACAAACCTTCAGGAAAACACTAAGTATTTGGTATAGACCCAATACTATATCAAACTTTAGATATTATGAAAAATTGTGTCGGAAGCTGGCCAAAGTAGAAAATCATTTAACTTTCTTATGTAAATCTGAAGGGATAATTCCTAAAGGTTTGCAACTAAAACTTCCAATTTACTCTCAAAGAGCTGAAAAATTACACTGAGAGCAAGTGAAGCTCTGTTAAGAGAAAGAAGGAATGCTCAAAGGTTTTCTAAGTATCAAACATTGCATTCCATTAATAATATAGAATGTTTTCTAAAAAATAAACTTACTGATGAAGACTACATGTTTTTTTCTATTTTAAATAATATTATCCTTTTTTTATATGTGATATTATCTTTTTACACATTTTGCTAAATATGTTTTCACTGGAGGTGGACCTGGTTTGTTCTCTAGCTAAAAACTGATAATTGATCTATAATCCACCACACTATAGTCCAAATTTAAGGAAAACAGAATGAGTAAAAAACACAATTTTTAAAAAGATATTATTGCATGCCAAAATATTTAATTCTTAATAAATTTCATGGCAACAATATTATTTAATGCACAACTCTACGTGATTGCATTATTGACAAAGTCTAAAATATATATCTAGTGAAATAAACCAAGTGTTTGATTTTTTTTTTGTAGTTTTCCAACATTACCTGAATAAAAAAAATAAAGTACATTTTAATTGTTTCTAAAAATGGATTGACTAAACAACCCAAGTATGAAAATTTAAAACTTCTTTTCTTAAAAAAATCCTGGTTAAATCCCCAATTGTCGAATTATAAGCATTAAAAAAATAAAACAATACAGTAGTGTAAATATTTTATTTTTGAATGAAAACAAGTGAAACTATTTTTGTTAGTAGAAAACGTAAACAAGTTATGCGTGGGATAGGTTCTGAATTAAAAGTAACTATTTGGATTTTTAAAATAAAGAACTTTTGGTTGTGTTCTGATCTATCATGTCAGCCAATTGGCGGCACTATTTCTAGCTAAATTGCTAGAAATATGCCATTTCCGTGGCCGCAGCTAAGCAGATAGCTTTCTTTCTATGATAAAACATAGTCAGTTTACTCGGCTGCTGACTACGGCTGTGGCTTTTTTCTATGCTAAAAGCACAGAAAAATGCCTTCATTAGCTGCTGTAGTTGGTTAGTTATCGTAATGCTGGATTGTTTATTTTCGCTACAGTATCGCATGATGGTATGTTGACTGCATCATGTCTAAATAATTTAACTTTTCAGGTCGACCTTTTTTGTTTCATGTGAACTGACCTAACGGTACCTTCTAACACTTTTAACAGTGTCGTCACTGTTCCATCAGGACTGTGTTAACATTACAAATGGTGGGGCACAGCACTATTTTGAAAATCATGATGAAAGTAATGTATTGTGAGAAATCATCCAAGACAGGGAAGATAGCTGCTTCCAACTCTCAAAATTGCCAATTGCCAAACACCAGAGTCGGATTTCATTATAATAGTTATAATTAATAACTTTATTTGGTAAATTGCAATCAAATTTACTTCACCCCTTTACCCTAAAATGCACTGTCTGATTAATTACTATCCAAAAAAGGGTAAAAGGTGATTAAATTTTTTCTTAAAAAACTACTGTAACTTTTCCGATACGTAAAAAAAAAAAAGGAACCAAACAAGCCCATCTCTGATTAATTAGTGTCCAAATAAGTCTCTGCTATGTTTATTATTATTCGTTATTAAAAAAAGTAACGTAATTTTATATATACATACAAAAAGAGTGCAATATAATTTAATTTTACCCCCTTCACCCCCCCAAAAAAACACGGTGTCTTATTACTTACTCCAAAAAAAAAAAAGGGGGAAATGTAATTTAATTTTGTATTTAAAAAGTACTGTAACTTTTCAGATACACAAAGTAACAAAAAAAAAGAAGCCCATCTCTGATTAATTACTGTCCCATAAAAGTTAACGTTGGCTTTCATTGTAAAATTTTGTTGGAATTACTGCCCAAAAAAGTCTCCAATGTATTATTATTTGCCATTGAACGTACTTTTTTATCGACACAAAAAGCCAGTCTCTGATTAATTACTATCCCAAAAAGTCTGCTTACATTTTTATATTTTGTTTTTATTTTTTTTAAAATTTTATGGACATCGTAGTTGTATAGAATCGCTGGCCCGCGAACATTATATCAATGTGTTTTTGCTTAGCATCAATGCCATCAAGCGGCTGACATGATAGATCAAAACACAACCGAACTTTTTAACAAGAAAGTGTTAATGAAATGTAAAAACTATATATCAGCCGTGTTATTTAAAATAATATAGTTTGGTAGACCTAATAAAATATAAAAGTTATATCAAACGAGTATGAAAATTTAAAATATTGGACTATATACATATATAATAAATTATAGTTATTAATAGTGGAATAACATCACATAAAAATTAAATAATAGTATAAATATTTTATTATTAAAGGAATATAACTTTGTTAATATAAAATGTGAATAAGTTTATATATGAGCGATTCTGAATGGGTTTTCAAACAAACAAGAATTATTTTTAATGAATTATTCATCAGCTAGTTAAAGTTGCTCTAAATATTGATTCAGAAAAAACAATGGAGACAAGCTAGATTCTATTTTCTCCTTGCTATGTGAGATAGAGTTTAGAAGCAAAGCATTCCAAAGAATCATACTCTGGTTATACATAATATTTTAATAACCGGGTGAGTGAACTAGAATTACTTATATAATATCAGAATCAGTTCAAGAAGAGAAAGGACAGTGCAAGGTTTTTGTGGTGTGTGGTGATGGTTCTTTTAAATATGATAAAAACACTTAGATATTTAAAAAAATATCTTATTTGCAGATATTTCCCACCTCTACTAGCAATTTTGCAGGATTGTCCAAAAAATATGAAAACTTTTGGGAAAAAAAACAACCCAAAATTTCAAATTTATTTAAAAAAAAAAAAATTATTTAATTACTGTTTCAAAAAATATTTTTTTAAACATTAATTTGTTTTATTTTAGCATGTGTTTTATTTTCCCAATTTATTTTATATAAATAAATGAATAAAAAAACGTAAGGTATTTACTAAACATGTTAAATGACTAAAAAAGCACTGGGAAAAAAATGACTTTTAATTTACAAATTTTATTTCATAGAATGGGTTGAGAGGGAGAGGCATGCTAAAATTTATCTTGCATAAACGTGCTCCTTCCTCATATGGTGGCACTGTAAACTATCATTTTATTTCTATAAATCTATTAAGAACATTATCTCCTGAACATTTACATTATAAACCAATAACTTTAAACTGGATCATAAAATTGGATTTGACTGCAAAATAGTATTTTTTTGTTGTTGACATTTTAACATACATCTCCTACATAGTTACCAAATGTGATGAACTTCCCATTTTATAATAAAAAATATGATAGATCATTTAGAGCAATTCATACATGGTTTTTATTTTTAATTAGGCTTACATAAACTTAAAATAAAATTAAACTTAAAAAAGCTGGCAAAAAAATTCAAATCACACTTTGATTACCTTGATATTAAGAACTCCTTCCATTTGTCCCACAACATTTTCAATGCTTTCAGCACAAGACTGGTTTGTCATTCCATCCACTCTAATAATTATGTGATCTTCCATTATTGCTCTATTAGAAATTAAAATAAAATGCCTTAAACAAATCATACAAAATATAGCTTGAATATATATATATATTAAAAATATAAATATTAAATTCACTTTTAATTAACTGTATTATCATTTCTTATACAAAAAAACTTAAATTAACAATATGAAGATTAAGTATTGATTTTTTTTTTCATGGTTGACTAAATGCTAATTAAGAATTCTAGTTAAATCAGTGACCTAGATTAAATTCTAAATGATTGTTATTTATCATAGTTAATAATAATAAAACAGAAAGTAAAGAAAATAATTTAATATTTTCAATCTTAATGTTTCATTAATAACTGTATAAAAAGCAATTGGTGCACTTTCTTTTAGTTTAATTATCTGTTTGAAATAAAAAATTTGCACTTCTTTTTTCAAAATCACCCTTCCCTAATTTTCCTTTTCCTTATGTTACATTTTAATTTTTTAAAAAAATGTTATTGCAAATATAAATTATATTTATAAAAAAATAAATAAGTAAGTAAGATTATAAACAAATAAATGAATTTGACACAACAAAATAATACAAAAGTGCAGTATTATACATAAAGCTATCAATACAAACAATGATAAAAAGTACATACAAAATAAAGTAAAACCTTGGGCTCAGCATCCATACAAGTACAATGTCTTCCCTATTAATGGAAGATATAAATAGAATTTTATATCACAATGATTATTTTTTTTGACACTTATAGTCAACTTAATTTGAAATCTTGACTCTTTTAATTAGATATCCATTTGATGACCAAATCCTAGATAGCTAACTAGAATGGCTAGAAGTCAATTATACTTGAAAAAAATTCTAAGCTTGTTTTGTGATGTAGAATAATTTCTGTAGGTTCATACTATCTGGATTTATAATCCAGATTGTGAGCATGGCAAGTGGATATGCTAGTTACAAAACCCTTTTACAAAAACAATTTTATGTAAATAAGCATTTATTTTATATAGCGTATGTTTACAATTGTATACATTCAAATATCAGCCTTTTTTAAGCTAATTGTGCATACGCTTTGTGAGTGTTAATAATAAATGAATACTTTCTCATCAATACAAGATAAAGTATTTATACAGGAATAAAAGGAATCCTCTTATTCCTACGACTCAAACGCTTCCACGTCATTCATTCAGACATCACATATAGTAATTTAAAGTGACAGTTCCATCCTCATGCTTTACTTGCCAGTACTTCAGATTTGCTCATATATAAGCATTTGAGTTGTAGGAATAAGAGGATTCCTTTTATTCCTGCATAAATACTTTATCTTGTATTGGTGAGAAAGTATTCATTTATTATTAACACTCGCAAAGCATATGCACAATTAGCTTAAAAAAGGCTGATATTTGAATGTATAAAAACAATTCTATATACAATTACACACAAAATTATAATCATTCACTTTAAAGAATATATCAAACATACATGAAACAAAGAGTATTTAAAAGATAACATGACAAAAATTAACATAACATAATGTATTACTAGATGTAAATTAAACACAACCAATTAAGTATTAAAATCATAAAAATAATCCCCAAAAAAATAAAATAAAGAACGGTCAATAAAGTTAAGCTGTGTTGCAAAGAAATTGTAATTCACAAAATTCTATCAACAAACAAACAAAAAAAGTAAATACAAATGAATGCAAAAACCATACAATCTTCATATGGACATATGAGTGGACAAGCAAACTGATCAACTTCAGAACAGAAAAACCTTTCTGATATTATAGTTCAATTTAGGTATAATGAATGTATTAGCATTACAAGTAAAACATTAAATAACAAAAACACAATAAGTATAAAACAGTAGTAGACAATGAAACTGAAATACTAATGCAGTGACTCAGGCAATTAATCAGATATGCAACATGAATATGCGAAGAGAGAAATATCAGGTACCAAATCACTATTGACTCCTGATGATCTTGTAAAGGATATTATCAAGAATTCATTTTTTCTTTCAAATTGGCCCATCTATAAAAATTATATTCTACATAGTCATTTTCTTAAAAAGTCCTTGTTTATTGTATGAACCACAATAAACAAGATTTGTAAAGAAAATGAGTAAGCAGAATATAATTTTTATATATAAATGGCATTTGCCTAGTCATGCCATATCATTATTAATTATATACCAAATGCAAATTCAGCATTCCAAAATAGTACTTTTTCTCAGTCTTTCTTTTCTTTGCTCAACTTCTTAACTACTCATAACAAATTGTTAGTTTAAAATTATTAAATAATCAGCATGCTTCTTATCTACCTGCCTTCCCTTTGTTCTCAGCAATATTTGTTATAATTCCCTTGTTTCAATGTATATGTTCAATTAAATTTATTTTCATAATTTTCTCAAAAAAAATTTCTCTTTTCAATACTTCTATATAATTAAAGCTTTCAACCCCATTGGTGCATATCTCTGCTACATATAATACTGCATTCCAAACCAATCATTTAATGAATTTCTTTCTTAATACTAATTTCAAAAGGCCACAAAATAACATCATAATCATATCAAGAGCCTGCTTACACATTACACATCCCACTTTCATTTCTTTATGACAATTTTATCCAATTTGCAAAACAAGTAAAATAACTTTCTACAAAACTCTAATGTTTACCTTCAAACAATTTCACTACTTTACTTTTATCTGCATTTACTTTCACTCTAAAGATTCTACAAGTTGTTATTAATCCTGTGTTCCAAAAATTGCTACCAAATTTATATATCACTTTAAAATTCATTTTTAATATTCATAATAAATCATCTATTCCCCATTTCATGCTAATTTCACTTATCAAAAGAATGTTCATTCAACAATGTAGGTAAATAGATTGAATGAAGCATTATTCTCTTACTGTTTATGCAAAAAAACTTTAATCCAACAAATATCTTTTGATTGAAATACTATTTTCTTAATAAAAAAAACACAATTTCCTTTATATATTGCTATGGGTTCCATCCCTTTTTCATTTGTACTTGGTTAGATATATGATATCTTCATAAAATATTTTTTTTATATTATTTATGACTAATGAGATTTATTCATGAACGAAACCTTTGATTGACTGAGATGGACTTATAGTAGCCATAGACCTGGAGGAAAGTTATTTTAAAACTTCATCTCCCCCCAAAAAATAAACAAAAAAAATAAACAATGATATATCTGTATATAGATACTGGACCTTAGTTTCTCATAATAACTAATTAATATTTCCCTAACAATATATTTATGGACATTGGCATTTTACAACCCCAAGCGCCAATCCTATGCATACATAAGAATTATACTGAAGGGTTAATGAGAGTAATGATAGCATATTAATGAATGCCCAGCCACTAACTATTTCACTCAGGACGGGTAATACTTAGACTGACAGAGACTTGTTAATTTAAGGTAATTCTCATTAAATTATTTAACAAAAAGCATACATACATTTTAACTAAATGAATAACTATAAAATAAGAAACAGAAATAACAGTATTCAATTGTTTAATAAAAATATAAGCATATATATATATATCTTTGATAGTCAGAAATTATTATTAACTACAGAGATTAAATATTTTATCTTTATCATTGTTTATCTCACTTAATATAAAAAAATTACAGAATATAAATATAAGATTAATAATTCGCACAATTATAAATTTGAAATAACATATATATTACCTTTGGGTCCCCAGGGAAATTAGATTGTTCATATTCACGAAGAAAGTAAGTTTACTTAGTAAACACTATGGCCATAGAGATTGTCCAGAATGTGTTTGCTTTTAAAACTTCTGATGAAACAATGATAAATCAGAATACTTGACAAGACAAATATATGGATGTAGATTTTAGTTTCGAATGGTGACATGATCATGTAGCATCTTTTGTTTCCTTCATGGAGCCTTGGGATAAAAGCCCAGCAAGTTTAGGACTTTACCCCAACATACTCATGTTAACTGGAATATAAATTTTCTTACAATATCATAAATCCAATACGTCAAATATTAATTAATATACAGCTGTTAAAAGATCAGCATCATCATCATCATCATCAACCATTATCAATCCACTGTAGGATGAAGGTCTCTCCAAGTTTAATCCATCTTCTCCGATCTTTAGCTTCTCTTTTCCACAACACCCCTGCACATTTTCTTATTTCATCCATCCATCTCACATGTGGTTTCTTTCTGGGTCTTTTACAATCTCTTGGAATCCAGTTTAAAATTTCAATTGTCCATCTATTATTATTTCTTCTAGCAATATGTCCAGCCCAACTCCATTTCAATCTTTTAATTTTTTCAATAAGGTCAGTAACACCTGTTTGTTGTCTTACCCATACATTGCGTTTTCGATCTCTTCTTGTTACTCCCAACATACATCTTTCCATACTCCTTTGAGTGGTCTGAAGTCTTTGTATTGCTCTTCTATTAAGTGTCCAAGTCTCAGATCCATAAGTAAGAACTGGTAAAACACATTTGTTAAAAACCATTCTTTTCAAACACATAGGCATATTTCCTTTTAGTATCAAGTTATTTCTACCAAAAGCACTCCAACCAAGTTTAATTCTATGATTATTTTCCTCCATTATGTTTCCATCTGTATTAATAATCTGACCTAGGTATTTATAATTGTTAACTTTTTCTAATTCTTCATAATCAATCTTTATTTTCATATTTTGAGCAAATCGATTAAACATTACTTTAGACTTTTTAACATTTATCTTTAGTCCTACTTTTCTACTTTCATCTGCTAACTCCTGCAACATTTCCTGCAGCTCTGAAGCATTATTTGCAAAAACAACTACATCATCTGCAAAATCTAAATGACTTAAATACTCTCCATTTACTTTCATTCCTTTAGTTTCCCATTTTAATCCACAAAATACTTCTTGCAGCACTGCTGTAAAAAGTTTTGGAGATATGGAGTGACCTTGCCTTACACCTTTCTCAATGTTGATTTTTCCGGTATCATTATGCAATCTAATTGTTGCTGTTGCATTTTTATAAATATTCTTTAAAATATGACAATATCCTGGATCCATACCTTGATGATCCAATGCTTTAATCACTGAAGAAATGTGTATAGAATCGAATGCCTTTTCATAATCTACAAATCCAAAACATAATGACAACTCATATTCATTTGTCCTTTCTATGACTTCTCTCAATACCTGGATATGATCAATTGTACTAAAACCACTTTTAAATCCAGCTTGTTCTTTTGGTTGGTGGAAATCCAAAGTTCTCTGTAGACCAGTTGTAATTATCTTGGTAAAAATTTTATATAAAACTGATAAAAGGCTGATAGGTCTGTAATTTCTAATATCTTCTTTATCACCTTTTTTAAATATTAATATTATTACTGCATTCTTCCAATCTTCCGGTACATCTTTATCATTTAGACATTTGGTATATAACTTTGCTAAAATTGTTTCTATTTCTTCACCTCCTTCTTTTAATATATCAATTATAATTCCATCATTTCCTGGAGCCTTTCCTTTCTTCATACATTTAATTGCATGTCTCACTTCTTCATTTAAAATTCTGGGCAATTCAGAAGATGTAATAGATATAGGAGGTACTTGTTCTTTATTACTATATAATTCTTGATAAAAATCTTCTACCAATTTCATGATGTCATCTCTCTTTTTAGTAATAATTCCATCTTTTTTTCTTATTGCAGATATAAATTTCTTACCAATACCAAAATGTTGTTTAACATTCTTGAGACATTTATTTTCTTCTACAGCTTTCCTTGCTATTTCACAGTTATACTTTCTTATATCATTTTCAACTTTTTTCCGTACCATTTTACAAAATTCGAGATATTCAATTCTTTTTAATACATCATTTTTGTATATCTTCATATTCCTTCTTTTCTTCATAAATTCTCTAGTCTCAGTAGAAATTTTATTAGTCAATTGCTGCTTTTTTCTACCAGCTATCTTTGTTGCAGTTTTTAAAAGTGTATCAGTTATTTTCATATTAATTTCATTCAAATCTGAATCATGTTCAAAATCTCCTAACACTTGAAACCTATTTGTAAGTTCTAATTTAAATTCATTAGAATGTTTCTGAAGATTAGGAATATCAACTGTAAATATTGTTTTTCTCAATAATTTTTGCCTCTCTAGTTTTACATTAACACGTAACTTACACCTTACTAATCGATGATCACTTCCTGTGTTAAATTTATTAAGAACATTACAATCTTGAAATATGTATTTCCTGTTAGTCAAAATATAATCCAATTCTGCTCTACCTTCATTTGGATGGTTCCATGTCCATTTCCTTTTAACATTTTTCTCAAAAAATGAATTCATAATATAAAGTTTTTCTTTTTCTGCAAACTCCACAAGTCTATGTCCGCTCTCATTTCTATTACCATAACCAAAATTACCTACAGCAATTTCATCTTTCATTTGTCTACCAATTCTAGCATTAAAGTCTCCCATAACAATTTTAAAATGTTGTTTACTCTGATCAAAAGCCTTTTGTACATCCATATAAAAATCTTCTAGTCCATCACTATGAGAACTTGTTGGGGCATAAACCTGAATTATCTGCATTTGGTATCTGCTATTAAGTTGTATAACTAATCTTGCAACTCTGTCCGATACACCATCAATCTCCACAATATTGTTCTTCCACTTTTTATTTATAATGAATCCTACTCCACTTGTATTTCCAATATGTGTGCCTTTATAATAGAGTATATGTCCACTTTTTAAATCAATTGTTTCTTCACCTTTTCTTTTAACAAAGAATGAATGAAAGATCAGCATAAAAGTAACTAAATCCGGTCTCCTGATTTTTCTATTTATACTTTTTATTTTTCTATAAAGTTCTATCCTCCTCAAGGAATACTTCCCACAACTCAAAATGTTCGATATTTTTAATTCTTATTCTATACGATCTCATTACTCCAGTATACCACTATCTCAGGTCCAGCCTCTTTTGTTCTCATTTCTTTTTACAAAGAAAACCTTTTAGCAAGTTTTTTTGTTATCGTAATATTTCATTAGAAACTTTTTTTAAAAAATAATTTTACACAACACATATGGTATGCCTTTTCCAGAAAATTCTTTTTATATCTTTGATTATATACTAGAGAATTTATGAAGAAAAGAAGGAATATGAAGATATACAACAACGATGCATTAAAAAGAATTGAATATCTCGCATTTTGTAAAATTGTGCGACTGTGAACTAGCAAGGATAGCTGTAGAAGAGAATAAAAGTCTTAAGACTGTAAAACAACATTTTGGTATTGGTAGAAAATTTATATCTGCAATAAGAAAAAAAGATGGAATTATTACTAAAAAGAGAGATGACATCATGAAATGGGTAGAAGACTTCTATTAAGAATTATATAATAAAAAAGAACAATTTCTTCTTATACCTATTATATCTTCCGAATTGCCCAGAATTTTAAATGGAGAAGTGAGACATGCAATTAAATTTATGAAAAAAGGAATGGCTTCAGGAAATCATGGAATTATAATTGATATATTAAAAGAAGCAGGTGAAGAAATAGAAATTTTTTTTAGCAAAGTTATATACCAAATGTCTAAATGATGAAGATGTATCAGATGATTGGGAGAATGCAATATTAATATTTAAAAAAGGTGATCAAGGAGCTTTTTATCAGGTTTGTACAAATTTTTTACCAAGATAATTACAACTCGTCTAAAGAGAACATTGGATTTCCATCAACCAAGAGAACAAGCTGTTTTTAAAAGTGGTTTTAGTACAGTAGATCATATCCAGGTATTGAGAGAAGTTATAGAAAGAACAAATGAATATGAATTTGCCATTATGCTTTGGATTTGTAGATTATGAAAAGTCATTTGATTCTATAACCGTTTCTTCAGTGATTAAAGCATTGGATCATCAAGGTATAGATCTAGGATATTGTCACAATTTAAAGAATATTTATAAAAATGCAATGCAACAATTAGATTACATAATGATACTGGGAATGTCAACATTGAGAAAGGTGTAAGACAGGGTGACCCCATATCTCCAAAACTTTTTACAGCAGTGCTGCAAGAAGTATTTATGGATTAAAATGGGAAGCTAAAGGAGTGAAAGTAAATGGAGATTATTTAAGTCATTTTGATTTTGCAGATGATGTAGTTGTTTTTGAAAATAATGCCTTTAGAGCTGCAGAAAATGTTGCACAAGTTATCACACGAAAGTAGGACTAAAGACAAATGTTAAAAAGACTCAAATAATGTTTAACGGATTTTCTCAAAATATGAAAATAAAGATTATGATAAGTTAAAAGAAGTTGATAGTTACAAATACCTTGATCAGATTATTAATACAGATGGAAACATAATGGATGACATTAATCATAGAATTAAACTTGGTTGGAGTACTTTTGGAAAAAATAACTTGATACTAAAAGGAAATATTAAAACAGGCAAAACTCTCTCCATACAGTAGTGCCAACCAGAGTAATCAATGGATGCCTGTTTAATAACAGTTATGTGCTATCATAAGAAATAGTGATCATGTCATGTTTAGTGGTTTAAAAGGAAATATGTCTCTGTGTTTGAAAAGGAACATTTTTAATCAATGTGTTTTACCAGTTCTTACTTATGGATCTGAGACTTAGATACTTAATAGAAGAGCAATACAGAGACTTCAGACCACTCAAAGAAATATGGAGAGATGTATGTTGGGAGTGACAAGAAGAGATCAAACATGCAATATATGGGTAAGAAAACAAACAGGTGTTACTGATCTAATTGAAAAAATTAAAAGACTGAAGTGGAGTTGGGTGGACATATTGTTAGAAGAGATGATAATAGATGGAGAATTGAAATCTTAAACCAGATTCCAAGAGATTGTAAAAGACCCAGAAAGAGACCATGTGAGATAGATGGATGAAATAAGAAAGTGTGTAGGGGTGATGTGGAGAAGCTAAAGATCGGAGAAGATGGATTGAACTTGGAAAGACATTCATCCTGCAGTGAATTGATAATAGTTGATGATGATGATACTAACATATATATATACACTATTCCATTAAAACAAATGAGAACAAAAGCTTCCTTTCATCTATCTTGGCTAATTCATTCAGTCATTTTGACACAATCAAATATATACATTTGATTATCATATCTGCATGTATGTATGGTTATCTATAGTTCCATTGACTTATAACAGGATTCAAATCTGGTTCCTGTTACAATATATACATATATAAATAATTTTGAACATTTCTCAAGTGAATAATTTAATTCTTTATCCTTTTTAAATTCAAATTGCTTTTCAGATAGAAACATCTAATCTAATACAAATGGAACTATTCAAATCTTAAATGAAACTATAGCTACATGTGAGATAAAGATAAAAATTTAAAAATACTAAAATATCATTGCATTGAGACTTGTCTTGTGTAAGCATAAGAAATGGTGTCACGTGATGATCTAGAGCTTTACAAGAATTACAAATTTGAAAAAAATTCCAAGGAACACTTTACTGAGTCATAATGCAACATCTTGTATTTTCCAGTTTTTATCTCGTCTAAAACATTTACTTTTTCAGGTAATATAACTGAAGATTAGTTACGGTATTTCCCTAAGTCAAAATTTTTTGCAGCCAATGTAGACATTTTCTATTTACAAATGTAGCTTCATTTCTGAGATCTCACTTTTTCTACCTCAACCTATTTTATTATATATTAAACATCATCTTTTATTTTATTTTTAGAATTGGCTTAATTGCCTATATTTTTAAATAACTTTATTTATCATTCAATTTATTATTTCACTGCAAATAAAGTTTTGCTTTTTTAAATCGTATTATCTTAAACGCAACAATCATTTTTTTTTTCTTAAATAATTAACTTATTTTATTTTAATCTACTTTATCAATCAACATATTCATTATTTATACTTTTAAAGTATCTCAATTCTACTAACAATGAATTAGGATATTAACTTATATCAGCTTTATAATGTAGCATTCATTCTTTTAACACTATTCCTAAATCTATTTTAAATCAAAACAAAACCTAGTGAAAATGCTACAATTTTTGGAAAAAAGTATCAATTTCACTTTTATCATTACTTTTCTTAATTTTCTACAACTTTTATCTATTGAAAAGTTGAGTATTTGACAAGTAAAGAGAAAGCCATATGATGCTTTATTTGGTTCATATCATTCTTACCAAAGAATGAAAATCGTGCATATAATTAATATAGAATCGAGTGAGCATTTCACCGAAATGAATATTGTTGAATCTTTTTCATAAGAATGTCCCAATAGTGGCTCCTGAAATGCTGATAATTTTTGATACTCTCATAATTTAAATTTTCTTTAGATGATAACAGATTCCATATTCCATAACAGCTGCAACTTTTCTGAATAGTTTGTTTTAAAAATTCAAACATACAACTTGCAAGAAAAAAGCAAGCAAATTAAATTTTTCTAAAATAAATTATTTTATCTTGTGACCAAAACTATTGTTACTAGCTAGAAAGGTGCGTAAAACAATTGATATTATCTATTACCATGTGGATTATACCATCAGTTGACTTACTCAATATTTAGAATAAATTCTGAAGCAAAAAGGAAGTTGCAGCTATCTAAAGCAGAAATGTCTTAAAGTTGACAAATCAGTTATATAAAAATTAAAAATATATTGATGAAAAACAAATGGATCAATTATATCAAATGTTTCATAAAATAATAATTTTTATTGCCATATATATCCATAATAATTTTTTAGAGCTTTATAGATATTTTATTATCACATATAAATTCTATTCCATTTTTTTACATAGGGTCTTATAAAAATAAAGATAATATCTCTTTTAGAACAATAATGAAAAAGCATTTTAGTGCTTTTTTTCATAAATGATAATTTTTGCCCTAGAGGCAAATAAGTAACTAGAAATATTTCCAAGACTAAAATTAGAATTTTATAACAGGAACAATAGAGATCCCATAGTTTTGAAAAAAAAAGTATTCATAATGGAAAAAATAATTTAAAAATAATAATATTACAATAATTCTATCAACAGATTAATAAAATCAATATTTTATTTTAGTGAATGTATTGCTAAAAATTTGTATTAATTAAGTGATTTCAAAATCTATTTTCAGATGAGAAGTGCTAAGTGATGAATGTCAGAAACTATTTTAAAATTAAAATCCAATTACTGAAATATGAGATATTGAATGATAACTATTTCATATAATTATAACAATTGTTAGTTAAAAGTATTGATACTAATTATGATTGCATAAACATAAAAAATATTTTCTGTCTCAAAAAACTTTTTATTTAGAAACTACAATTTTCAGTAGGATATCTAGTTTAACTTACGATCTCATAAGTATGGTAAGAAAATTAAAAAAATATATATAAAAAAATAAAATTTAGAACAAAATCTCTTCTGAATGTGTGTGAGAGAAAAAAAATAAAGCTTGTTTGCTGTACAGATGAAAGTAAAAGAAATAAATATATGGAAAACTTCACACAAAGTGGTAGCACTAACTTAAAGATTTGACTCTCAAAGTGAATGTTCTTTATTAGTTTTCAATCAATTACTCCAGATGATAAATAAGTACAGTATTTAACAATATAAACATAATTTGACTTTTATGCAATACTAATAGAAAATAATGTTGAGTTGTGTTATCCACTGTGTTTAATTTCAAATAAAAGTAATTATTTACTGCCAGTTTTTTTTTTCAGATGGTGAGTTAATAAATCATTGGAACAGATAATGAAATTAATCTCATGTGGTTATAACTATCACTGTCAAACCTTGGCATAAATTATTTCCTAATATATTAATGTTAAAAAATTGTTTGAAGTTAAAAAAAAAAGATCTAAATCCTAATTTATAAGGTGTTAATGATATGCTAAATCAAAAAAAAAAAAATTAATTATTTTATTGAATTTGGTATGTATCTATTTTTCAAATTTCAAAAAATTAAATAGCATTGCAAATGAAATTATGTTTGAAACATCAGATAATTTTATCTCATTCATTTTTGGCTGAATATCTTAATGAACTATATACAAATCTAAAGTCACATTTACAATTAATCCTTTGAAACAAAATAATAATATTTCAGCAAATAATGCATAAATGTATAGCATCAGAATCTTAAAATCTAATGTGTCAAAAGATGTAATATAGTACTATATAGTCATATTATGTAGTACACTAGGTAAATCATGACTTTATTATTGATGTCATTCAAAAAAGTATTGTAAACTTAGCACAGCTTTTAAATATTTCTAAGGAATTAACATCTAACATATCATTTGAAATTACCAAAAACATCTACAATATTAAAATAAACAAGGAAAAATTTAGACTGTGAGATATCCTCATTGCATGTTTCTACAGCCAGTTCTGATCATCATTAATATTTGTGCCATGAAACCCATTGCGTTCAATATCCAGACTTGATTACATAGTTGCATAGTGTACGACTAGCATTGGCTCTATTTACAAATTTGATAAATTTAACCATCTTTATAGTGATAGTTTGCAATCCAACTCATGAGTAATTGTTCTAATCTACAATGTACCCACCAACTTCAAAATATATTGGTATGACAAATTTTATTTCACTACTTATTTCAATATTTTGATTTTCTAATGAATCTTGGCTTTTGAATTGACAATTCAAATTGTACAAGGGAATGACATATCTTCAGATCAAAATAATATTCCTTTGTTAAATAGCAGTGATTCTTCTTCTTTGATTTAATAATGTATCCTTTGTACCAGAGCATATACTTTAAATCCAGGCAAGTAACAGTATTAATAACATTGAATTCCTGCATTTAAATGCAATCATCAATAAATTTCATAGTCTAAGTATTAATATCTTATTTGATTATGAATATATATAAAAAAAACAACTGCCAACTTTAAATAATAAATACATTAATAACAACAAAAGAATGTTCATTAGATTCAAACAAATAATACTATGCATAACTTAAATAAATCAATGATTAATGATAGAGCTTTAATTTTTAAAATAATACTGCAATTAAAACAAATTATAAACATTTAAATCTTAATAGCATAGCAGTCAAATACTAGCACAAATATAGCTATGGAATATTTAAGTAGTTAAAAGCTCTTCAGTAAACCCATTTATGTATTAATAATCAAATATTTGTAAATCAAGAGAATTTTTATCTTTATTTTTCAGAAATATATTATTTAGAACTGAGTTAATTTCAATTATTGAAAACATGCCCTCACTTAAGCTCTTGTAATGTAGTTTTTGAATTGTCTTATGACTCAAATTTTCTATAATGAAAAAGGCAATATTTTTCAGATATCCTTTTGAAATATATTAATAATTGACATGGTAAATAAATTGAGAATATTTCAATATATAAGTAGCCTACTTTTGGAACCAAGTGATAATTTAGTTTCTTTTTAATTAACATGAGAATTTTGGATATTTACTTCAGTGCCAATCATTTTTTTTTTTGGTAGTATATCAATCAATTTTCAATATTTAGAAATGCCCTACTTCTTCCTACTCTAAAATATTGAGAGAGCTCATATTTCAATTAGCTAAGATAAATACTGTTATAATTAAGCTATGAAGAGATGATGTATTTATATTTTAACATAATTTTACATCAATTAATCCTCAATGAAAATTAAATCACAATCTGGATCATATGTTTAAAAATATTTTTTCATAATTGCTTAAAGATTACTAGGTTGTATTTGTAATAATTATTATATGTAAATGGTACTGTTATTTTTATTTGGGTGAAACACTTTTATTATATATTTTCAGACAAATATCTGTCATAGTTTAATAAGAAATTACATAGAAAATTTACAAACATAATTATACAAATTTTAATTATTCAGATAGTAGAATAAATCATGTTAAGCAGGGCAAAATCAAGTGTTATCTTTAGGTATAATATCTTATTTCCTATCTATCTGATTTCACTTCAGAGCTTAAAATATATACAAAATTTCAGGCATATAATGCAATAGCTTTATTATTATTAATTAAAAATATTATACACATATATTAAGAATATTTATCAATAATGAAATTAAATATACATGACAATGACAATACATCATAATGATAAATATTATTGTCTACTTTATAAAGAATAAATATTTTCTATAAAATAAATTTATTGTATAAATCACTAGGGAAATTATTAATAGATTCCTTAAATGATTTCAAAAATAAAATTACACAAAACCATTTAGGTTTTAGTTCAAAAAAGATGAAAACAACATTTGCTTTTTTTTTAATTGAAAAAAAAAAATACTAATAATTTTGACACTCTATAGATTAATGTTAAACTATTTATTTTAAATTTCTTTGCCTTTGATAGGTATTTAGTATTAATTACTAGATAGATATTTTAAGAATATATCATATAATTAATTTTCAAAACATTATATTAATTCATATTTTTAAATACAACTAGGAAACTTGATCAATCAAAATAGAAAATCATAAAAATTTTAACTGGAGATTTTTTTTTACTACTTTCTGAAAAGAATGTCACAGAAAATAATCTAAATATTTAATTACTTACTGCTTACTTGATTGGATCAAAAAAGATCATAAACTTAAGATATTTAGTCAATGGTACAAGCAGATTTCTCAAATGTAAAATACTAAAAGAAAACAACATATTTATATTAAATATTACAAGAATTAAGATCTATAATAAAACCTGATAGCTATCAATCTGTGTCTCATAAAGTAGATTCTTTAAGAAATTATTGTTATAGAGATTAAATAATTTTAATGAAATAGCTTTGTTTCAAAAAGGTCAATTTTATAAATATTATTTGAGTGTTGGTTACTCTGACAAATAATAGTAATAATGTGAAGGATAAAAAAATGTGATTTTTATTTCTTTACCTTTTAAACTGTCTTCTTATAGAACTGATTGTAAAAATAGTAATTTGTTTGCAAATAAAAAAATTGCTTGAAAAAGAGATATTACTTTGAATTATTTATAAAATAATACAAAGGAAATTTTTGATAGAAAGACTATTCCTGGAGTAGTGTATATTATCCCTTGTTTTTGTAAGAAAATATATATAGGTCAGAGTAGATTAGGCTTAAATGAAAGAATAAAGGCACAAAATAGGATTAGAAATAAATCTCAGTTCTGCTTTATATATCCATGAAAGAGATACAGGCCAAACTATTAATTTTGATGAAGCTAAGGTTGTCTTCTTTGAAAGAAATGAAAAAGAATTAAAGAATCTTTATTATTAAAAATGTATGATTCTGAAGCAATTAACTTGGGTTGTTTTCTTTTAGCGTGTTGAAACCGCTTGAGGGTGTAATTTTTATGCAAATGCACAGTAATATGCCGTTTAAATGGCCACACCGCTATATAATGTTCTATTCCAGTGGTTAAGCATAAAATAGTCCATTTACTTGTCTGTGGTGCCTATTTCTATGCTATAGCACAGAAATAAAACATTTATTCATACCACAGAGGATGCCACCACTTATGGTGAACTTTATGTTACACAATTTATACAAACAATCCCATTTTAAATTTAGCTACGGTATCTATTTCTATGCTACAGCACAGAAACAGGATGTATTATTCTGCCACAGTTTATATGAATAATCCCATTATTTACATTTCGGATACAGGTATTTACAGCATAGAAGTAGGGGTGTTTATTCCACCGCAGCAGGTGCTGCCGATTATGGTGAACTTTATGTTACGCATTTTGTGAGGGTGTCTGTAATTGAGACTGTCAAAAGTCTTCAAATTCACATGCCCAAGTCATTATTTTCCAAATCCAATGATATAATGTGAGGTAATAAAAATTGTGGAAACTTTGCCCACTTCTCTACACAAGGGTAACACTTTAATCAATTATCAAAAGGAAGGTGTGAGCATGAGATAAATCGCAAGACCAATTGAAAATACCGGCTTTATTTTTGGCCACGATGTTGTTTTGAATAAATTCTTTTTTTTTATTTTTATTTAAATTACAAATTATATTTGCATGGCCATGATGTTGTTTTGGGAAAATTATTTATTTTTATTTTTGTTAAAATTAACAATTTTATTTGCATGGCCACGATGTTTTTGTTTTGGAGAAATTATTTATTTTTCTTCATGTTAAAATTTGATTTGCATCGCCACAATATTGTTTTTATTTGTTTTTATTCTTGTTAAAAGTACAAATTTCATTTTAGAAAAAAAAAAATAAAAAAAAAAAAAAAGATTTATCCAATTTATTTTTTATTTCTTTTAGATAAATTTCATTATTTATGATTTTATTGTAAATCAAAAAAAGCACTATAAAGTTAAAAAAAAAAAAAAAAGAACAACAGCCCAGTAACATTATAATTCTGTTTGTTTACATAGAAATTACACCTTCCAGCAGTTTCAACACGCTAAGAGAAAACAATCTTGTTTAAAAGTTCTTTTAATATTAAGGGTGTGGGTTTGTAAGAGGAATTGTGGGTAATATTTAGTATAAATTTGTTGTTTTCTTGTAGCAGTGAAACGATTGGTTGTGTTTTAGAATCTGGTTTAGTGGTAATTTTAGGGTAATTTTGATTATTTTGTTGACTACTTTAGCTTTAGGCTTTTTATATTTACAACAGTATTGTATTAATCTGATATTTTATTTATATTATGTTGATTAAATTTCTAATTAAAAAAATTACCTCTATAAGAATATGATTATCAATATTGAAGCTGGAAATATAGTACATATTTATGCTTCACCTAGTGCCAATGTCATCAGCACTACTATGGGTTTGAACCCAATCGTGTATATTAACTGATACCCATCTCATAATAGGTGGTAGTATATTTATAATCAATATTATAATCTTTTATCTAATTTATATTTCATTAATTTATATTTTGATTAAAACCTTTTTATAATAGTTTATTTATTTTATAATATTTGTAGAAATGCATATTGTGTTTATTTTATTAAATTGGCATTGAGTAAATAATTGAATCCTAGATATCTATAATTATGCTACAAATATTTTAAATTCTTTCATTAAAGTCCATTTTTTTCAATTAATCAGTTGGTAACATTTTATATTTATCTTTTGATAAATGTACGTTAAAGCATCAATTATGTAAACAATCTAATATTTATAAGGAATATTTTGTAAATTTCTATTTTACATTTTATATCAAGTATAAGTTTGAAAGTCATCGTATTATTTATAAAATGTACCAAAGTCCTAAAAATTCTGTGAATAAAAATTACATTTTTTAAAATCTAAATTTTAATTAAATAGGCTTTGTTAATATGATAACTGATAACCTTAATCATGCTTGTTGCTGTTTTCTTTTAATTAGCAAAATGAAACCTTGGAGCATGTTTAATGCAAGATTGTAGACCTCCCGCCCAGGCAGACGCTGACCACAGAGAAAGTCACCAGCAAACATCAGGTAGATTGAATCCTATAGATAAGGCCAGATCAAATAAACAATAGAAAATTTTGATAAGAGGATTGAAGAACAGTTCATTGAAGAGAGTATTTATAGTCCATTGTGCCTAAAGAATGAGGGGATAAAAAGATTGGCCATTTGCTTCAGAGCTCTGTTTCCACCAGCTCATCAATGCCATTCCAGTGCTCTCAACACCTAGCCTGAAACTACTGTGTCAAGGAAGCCTGCTAAATGATCTGATTTTATAACTGCCTGTTTCTACCAATTGGTTCTGAGGTAACCTCCAATTTTCCGCAAGCCTCTGATTCTAGCTTACTTTGTTTTCTAAATCAATATTAATTTATATTATATATGTATCTGTAATATTTATACAACTTAATTTTAAAATGCATCTTTAAATTTTTTTTTCCTTAAATTTCAAATTATTAATTCTTATAAAAATCTCACATTACTTTTATGCGGCAAATTTATCTTATTTTTTTGTTGGTTTATTTATAATATTGACTTACTGAAACTGCCAAGTATAAAATTCAACAAGCAACTAACTTTAAACCCTCTCCCACTTATTTTCTCCAATTACAAATCATTTCAGGAGACTTATTTCCATTAAATTAATTAAGAGAGAAAGCTTGTTTAGTTTTGTACCTCTTATATTATAAATTTATTTTAAAAGTTAGGTATATTATTATCTCCAACTTAAAATTGTCCTTGTAATTATCACAGAGAGAATAATTTATTTTATTAAATCAGTTAAGTAAAATCTATTACAATTTCTGTAAAACAAATATCTTAAAAGAGAATCACTTAAAGCACAGCTATCACAGCATTTTCATATCAACTATTAACAATATATATTTCATACATATTATACCTACCCCCCTTTAACGTCGTCTTATAACTTTTATAATTATCACTTATATAACATCAATAAAATATTCGATATTTATAATAACGACTCGATACAGAACTTTGTACCTCCCTCTTACACAAAATCCTATCATAGGGGCTGTTGGTACCTCGGGTAGAGGGGTCAATATCATTTGCAAACATTCGCCAATAATATTAATATTCGTTTACTAGATTACACGTTAGCCAACCAAACTCTTTATTTATTTAAAGGTAAAAATCCAATGGGCGCCAGCCGACCTTTGTCGACAAGTCTGCCTGACCAATACGATCTAGTACCCGCTCCTGCTAGCTCAGCTAAAACAATCAATGCAATACAAAATCCACCTACTTAAAAAAATCAATTTACGAATCTTTCTCTGCGCTAGTTTTCTCACTTCCTTTCCCAAATTCTAATTTAAAATTTATTTCGCTCTCATAATCTCATAGGATATTCATATCCCATTTCTAAACTATAATTCATTATTATAACATTTATTATTTATTTGATCTACGATATTTATTTCCTTTTTTTTTTTTTTTTTTTATAAGTAATCACTAACCCATTAAATCTACGTTTACGCTGTTTCACTTCGTTTGGTCTTATAATATAATTAATTACACTTTTGCTCAAATTTAGATAATATTTAATATAACAAAAATATCATATTATACATACATTTAGAAAATAATTATACGCACACAAATATATTTGAAATCACAATAAAATCCCTTGATAATGGAGCTAAAGACAGTTAGTAATTATTGTTCGTAATATAAAGTTCAAAGTTTATTATTCCATACATTACTACGGCTTTTAATTAGTGAATTAAGAATAAAATAAATATTACCTAGCATTCTCTTTTATGCCTAGTTCCGAGCGTAGCTTCTGATAGTATTTCCTTCGGTCAGTTAGCGCTAACTCTTTGCGATCCTTTTCCCGATGTCATTGGGATCCTGTGGGCTTCATCATGGACACTCCGCTTCCTTCTTGTTTTACGTGAACATGATCGACCTTCGAACTGTCTGCTGTTGGTATTGCATGGAAGGATTCGGCCGGCTGTCCACACGATGGGTTTAACAATGCAGCATTATGTTTTATTTAACTTTGGACGTATATTAATAATATGAATATGAATTTAAGAATAATCAACCGAACCGAATCAGAATCAAATTTTAATCATAATATCAAATTCAATCTAATAACTCTAACAATAGAAAGTTCGCCCCTTTTATATTTTACGGTCCTTCTCTTGCGGATTCAATCTACATTCTGAATTTCTGCTATTGGACAATTATTTCTTTTCTTTCGACTCTCTACACAGTTTCATTGGTCATTCTTTAGATGATTGCAAATTTCAATTTCTTTGTTAGAGTTATTTCACTAATTAGCTGTTTAATGGAAATTTCTTATGTTTGTCATTAGCTCCCATTGTTTATTACATTCCTTTGATTATATCCCCCCCCCTTTTTTTTTTATTATAAGACAAAACGAACTCCACCTTGCTTTTTTTTTCTAAAAGCAATCTTAAATCAAATTTCAATTAAATCAAGTTTTAATTAAATCAAGTTTTTAATTCTTTAAGTTTTATTTAAATGTGATTCCAAAATTATATCTTATAAAACTGTCTAATTTATGCTTTTAACGATAAACCCTTCTATGATAAAAAAAAATTTTTTTTTTTTTTCTTTTATTTTACCCTACAAGACCTTTTATTTTTATTAAATATTTAAACAAATCTTTTATCAATTTATATTTCTCCAAAATTATGTGTAACTCCGAAGAAAACACACTCCTTCCTGATGTATCTCGGTACAATATATATTTTCATTTATATCAATAAAATAGTAAAATTGTGATGTATAATTTATTATGCTATATGTTGTCAAACTTCACCAGAAGTGAGTTTGATATTTAATGCCCAGTCTGTCTATGTTAGTTAAAAGACAGACTGATTTTGTAATCTTCGATGACGAACTATTTGATAACTCACTAGTAAATGAAATATTTGGAAAGTGTGGAAAACAATTTATATATTACTTTTAATTCTTGCCTTTCCTTTTATATTATATTCCATTCATTAATGGCCTAAGGTTTCTGGGGACTTTCTATTATATCAGGGAATTATTTTAATCAGGAATTAATTTATTATGATCGTTAGTGATTCACTATCTATATATATATATGTCAGGGGCATTATGTAATTTATAGTTACAACAATTTGTTTATTATTATTATTCTTGCTTTGCTACATACCTGTTAGGACCTTCAGAATTTAAATATGACCAATCCAATCTTTTACTTTCCCTCAAAGTAGTCGTATTTCTTACTAAGGGACTCATTTTTAGGCATTGCCATTAAAATGTGTATGTGAAGTCCAGCTGATCAAATCTATTATCATTATTATTCAGAGACATGATTTGGCTGGAGGGCCAATCTTTCTCTCATCATCTACCTGTATATACCAGGGATTTCTTTTAGCAAAGCCACCCAGAGGTTCGTAACAGACCTCATTTATTCTTTTGTTGTAATCTATAATATCATACTGACTTTATCATTCTATATATATATATATTTATTTACAAACCTGAAATGTTCTCTGCCATGATGGCATGTCTTTCACCAACCAATCCCATTAATTAGTTAAATCTGATTATCTAATTTATTTAAGATGAACTATTTTGCTTCCCATACTCATTACATACAACTGATTTAAATGTAATAGTGTTTTAAATACACATCACTCATGTCTTGTTATTTATATATAATAGATTTATTTGTAATATATTAAAGAGGGCTAATGATATTTTATTGCTGATTGGTTCTTGGCAGACCAATTAACAAATTTTTACTTTGTTATCAAATGCCTTGCATTTAGCCGCATCAAAACGAATTCAAGAAATATAATAACCTAGTTGTATAAACAAAACTCAACTTATTTTGTATAACAATAACTCAATTTCTTAATAAATTCCCGTAATATTATTATTTTAAATTAGTTTAGTTTGTCATCACTCCGAATCTCTAATATTAATTACCCTAGTTATTTATATCTCTTTGATTTAAATTCAATTCTTTGTAATATTGCCATAAAGAATTATAATTATTACGGTTCAAATCATTAGTAATCGATATCAAATCACATCTGACTGTTCTGCAATCATCAGAATTCACTAAATCATTAATTTCTCATATAAATTCTTTATTATTTTGAGTCTTTTTGTGAACTATGACCTCCAGCTGGGACGGAATAAAACCAAGCACTGCTAGTGTCATCACAAACATTATCCATTAGTCAGAGAGGCAATAGTTCAGGCAAGGATTCACCCTTGCCCTGACATCTGTATCTTGTGCATGGTTGGATTCAAGGTACTTTTGCTTGGATTATTGGTCTTGTTGAATGAATACATGATTTTGACCGGCACAATATTAACAAAAATCTTAAATCAGTATGGTCATTCTAATTTCAGAAAAAAAAAGAAAAAATATTTAAGACAAGTTTGATAATGATTCTATAAGTCAATTCATGAACCACAAGCATCTCCATATATCATAAACTGATTTTTTATTCTGTTTATCTGACATCTTGTGATGCTATCTCTTAACTTTTTCTGCAGCAAGATTTTCTTTACAAAAGACTTAAATATCTTGCCTGATTGTATTTCTACTTTTTTTTTCCATTTAAAGAGATTATGAGATTATAACAAATGAGGAATGATTCTACCATGAAAAACATACTTCAGTTAACTAAAAAATACTTTTTTTTTAGAAAATCTATTACAATCATTTATTCCATATGCTCAATACAATAAAGATCTGCCATTACATAGTAGAGTGAATAGTATCTTATTTAGCAAACTAAAAAACATTCTAAATGATTTTAACATTACAATTCAGAATATTATAAGACATCTTTAAATAAAATGTTTCTAGTAAATTTATATTGCAAGATGAGAAAGTCTTTGTTTCATTTCCATACAATTATTTGGAAGTACAATAGCTCTATACAAAAAATTTAAAATACTTATATTATTATGATAAAATAATCTATCTAATAACTTGTTAAATGCAGCAGTAAAATAAATTTGGTTTTCTAATTAAAAAGCTTAAACTGATCCATAATAATTTGTGAAAACATTTCTCCTATTATTGAATTTTAAAACAAAACCAAAGCCTTTATAAATTTCATTCGCATTAAAAATTCTGCAAATAATTGTTTGAATTAACAATAATAGCACAATCATCATCATAATGTAAATCTAAAAGCCAAGAAGATGAAGTTCTTGCTTTTTCTTTTAATAGATTCAAATTAAAAATTCCAACAATTACCTATAAATTGCTCAAACGACTTCATAAAACTATAAAACAATAATGCAACTCATTGTTTAATATCAAGTTTTTGTTACCGGTAATAATGCTTCCAATTATTCTATCATGTAGTGGCTGTGTAACATGAATAAACTTTTGTAAAAAACTATTTTCAAGGATTGCTACAAACTTTCTTAATTAACAGTCATATACCTTGGCCAAATTAACAAAAATATTACGGGACTTCTTTGTTCATAGCACATTTTTTTTTAATATTTGTTAATTAAAAGAAACTATATTATTCTCCTAAATCTCATTGTAATAACTATTCAATTATGACTACAAGCAACTCATTTAACAAAATTCTTAAAAATGCTTTTGCTTTAGTGGATAATAACAATACTTAAGATTATTGAGATAACTTATGAATTTATATACAATAATACCAAAAAATTTCAATTGTTTTGAACCTAAAATATTACTACAAATGTTAAAACTTTATCAAAAATTCCATTAATATTGTAGTTTTTCAGTTTTAGAATTGCAAATAAGTTTTAACCTTATCAAATGGGACATTGTACAAATCTAAATGAACTGTCAGGATGAATATATCATAATAGAAAATTTATCTAATTTTTTTTTGTCATTATTCAAAAGATGATAAAATATCTTCTTCCATCTGTTTAAAATATCATAAATACAAGTTACAAAATTATGCTATAATTTTTGATTCATCTGTTGTTTTGTAAAAAAAAAAAAAGAGGAAGAAATCATCAGCAAAACTCCATTGAACATTTTTATGATTTTTTATGAATTGTTGAACTTCTCCCTTTAAATTCTTATGCTATTTATGAAGCTATATATTCATTTTATTATTTAATTAAGACAGATTTATCTTTAATCAAGTCACAAATAATAGAATATTTATTAGAGACCTTGCCTTTTTTTTATATTAAAATCAACAAGAGTATTAAATATATATATGTGTATTGTATAGCCTTATTTATAGTCTGGATTAATAACTTTTATAAATATATATATAACACTATATAAATAACAACAACAAAGACACTATTTTAAGACAAAATTTATTCACTAGATAACATTACAAAAATATTAAGATATCTGTTAAAATAAACATAAATAATTTGTAAACTATGTAAAGTATTGCTACTGGTTTATAACTAATTAACAACCTACACCTTTGCTTTATAAAATTCAATTTTCACAAGCCTTCATTGACCTGGAATCTTATTATCAAATAATTTTATTAAAACTTTTTTTTAAAATAAATGCTATTTTCTAATTTACTACAATTTCAGTTGCCATACTATCTAATCCTCTTCCTTTTTCAATCCACCTATTGCTTTATTCAATTCTGCTTCTGTCATTCTATCCATCTTACAAATTGAGTTTTTTAATGAATCATATTCACTAATCAACTCTCCTTCATTCAAAGTTTTTAATAAAAATTAATGAAATATTTTTTTCAAGTTCTATGATATTCTTGCAGAATTATTCTTTCTGCATTTTATAATATCCTTTTTTTTTTCTTTTTAAATTCTCCATATAATTTCAAAATTTTTCATAACTATATCTAACAGCATTGTTGATTTTACAGTACGCAATAGATAAGCAATTTATTTCCATGTATTTATATAAGAAATGGGATAAATGTATAGAGATTGTATTATAAATATATAATTATGAGGGTGATAATGAGTATAGATAGATAAGTTGGTTAAAAAAAAAAGTTGTGGAAAATAAATATGAAATAAAACAAAATAGTTTGGAGTTAAATAAGAATAATAATTATGGTAAAACATGAAAGGATATATGATAATTAATAATGGAAATTTATTATTATTTGATGCAAGAACAAAAGCTTTAGATACCGTAAGAAAAACGCAAAAATGAATTAAGGATTTGGATTGTAGATGAGAAGAGTATTGGACATTTATTTTTGAAGTATAGAAATTTGAAAAAAAGATCAGACTATATTATATGAAGAGTAGTAGAAATTTAAAGATAAAGAGTTAATGATTTTATGGTTTTTTCAATTATATCTTTATAATGAAATTAAAGAATATGAGGAAAGAATAAGGAGGTATTGAAACAATTTTTATTAAAATAAGATAGGAAGAAAAAAAAAAGAATCAGGGATAAAGAAAAAATTTGATAATAAAAAATAATAAGTACAATACGTAAGCTTATTGTGATATGTTTACTTTGGCTAACAGAATTTCTGGGTATACAGCCTATATATGAACATTTTTGATTTCAATAAAGAAGTCATTTTACATCAGATCACATTTTGCTTATCAGGCTGATAGCTTGATAGTAAAAAATAAAGTAAAAAAATGGCTGCTGGAGGAAAAATGTAATTGGATTCCAAAAATTCCATGATTTCGAACTAAGAAAGACAGATTTAGGTCAATGCTATCATATTCCTACTCTATTTCATAAACCAGCTGTTAATTCACTTTTGTATTCATGAAAGCTTTCTAGATATTTCCATTCACTAACAATTGATGATCTTATAAAATTCCATAAAGTTATCATACCTATTATAGCAGTCTTAGTACCAGCTTTTTAATAATTAGAGAATCGGATTTAGGTATGGGAATGATTGTCTTAATTGTTTCATCTATTATATTTTTTGCAGCAGGTTTCAGAATAAAATATTTTATAATGCTTGGACTTGCTGTTCTTATTAGCTTGCCTATTGCTTGGAATATTATGTATGACTATCAAAAAAAAGCATGTAATGGTTTTTTTAAGATCCCAGAAATGATCCTCTCGGTGCTAGTTATAATATGATTCAGTCTAAGATTGCTATAGGTTCAGGTAGCCTATTTGGATGTAGTTTAAATTAAGGTAGTGAAAGCCATTTAGATTTTCTTCCTGATTATCAAAACAACTTTACCTTTGCTGAAGAATTCAGTTTTATCAGTGGTATGTTTTTACTAATATTGTATTTTGTACTTATAAATATTTCTTTATTAATTACTGCAAATTGTTGAGAAATTTTTAGTAAGCTAATGGTAATAGGTATTACATCAATCTTATTTACTCACACATTTATTAATATAGCTATGGTTATGGGCTTACTTCTTATTGTAGGTGTACCTCTGCCATTTATTTTTTATAGCAGTATAGTGATAGTATCAATGCTAATAGGCTTTGGATTGGTTATGAATGCTCAGGTACATGGGCACACTGCTTTAAACTAGGTTCAATTATATCTATAAAAAATAATCTTTTTTAATGGGTAATAATAATCACCTTATTTTATCATATAAAGCATATTTTCCTATTGACTTTTATATAAAACAGTATAAATTCCTTTACAAATTATCTTTTATAAAGTATGTGCAGCTATGAGAAAGCACAAAGAAGCTTAACTAGAGAACAAAAAGAAGCTGTTGGATTGCTATAAATAGGTACTTTCCTAGGATATTTTGATTTAAAGATTTATGTACTTCTTAATGAGCTATTTTTTTCCAAAAGCTGATACCAAAACTGCTGCTATATATTCTGCTAATGCTTTTCATTCTACATTTGTCTTTAGACCTTTCGGGGCTTTACTTTTTGGTTGGATGGAGGATAAATATGGGCGTAAATCCACAGTAATTATAACTATGATCTTAATGACTATTTCTTACGCTATTATGGCCAGATTACCTACTTATGCTCAAATAGGAATTACAGCTACTTAGATCATTACTATATATCATATTACTCAAGATATGTCATCTTTAGGGGAAATAATTGGTGCCAAACTTTACCTTGCTGAAACAACAAAACCATAAATAATAACCTGCTGTAGTTTTGATTTCTTTTATTTCTGGACTTGATGTATGTGCTGCCCTAGCTATGGTCACACTGACTACTAATTTTGGGCTTAGTTGGCATATAGATTTTTTTTTTATTGGAACAGTAATTGCAATAACTGGAATGCAAGAACCCATTTAAAAGAAACTTGTGATTTTAAAGTATGCTAAACAAAAAATCCAAAATAGCTTTAATAAGACTAAAATAGATATTCAAATACATGGAAATGACCCCATTTGGAAAGAAAAGGTTAATTGGAAAACATATTTATTTTATTTTTTAATAGAATGCACATTACTTAAGTAGTATACTACATCCTTTAAAAATCCTTAGAGTAGGCTTATTTATATTTTTCCCAATTATTATAATATTTCCTTATCTGCTAAATAACCTTAGTAATCCTATGGAGTTACTAGTTTTCAATCTATTATAGTAATTTCTGCCTTGGGAAATGCACTGGCTGCACTGATTTTTTTTTTAAGCATTTTCTACTTTTCAAACAGTTTATTTATGTGAGTTTTTATGTACTAGTTATGACTTGATCTGACAGTTAAGGATTGTTGGGTGCAAAAAAAAAAAAGGTATAATCATACCCAGCAAAATTTAACAACCTCTAAAAAAGGAGACTGTCAGATGACAATATACCAGCAAAAGATTATAAAGCCAAGAATTGGTTTATTATAATTAGCAGAACAACTAGGTAACATATCACATGCATGTAAAGTAATGGGTTACATCAGAGATACATTTTATCACTATAAAGAGCTTCATGAACAAGGTGGAAAAGAAGCACTCTATGAAATGAGCAGAAGAAAGCATTGTTTAAAAAACAGTTCCCACAAATATTGAAGATGCAGTAGTTAATATTGCAGTTGAATATCCAGCTTTTGATCAAGAATATACATCAAATGAACTACGTAAGAAATGGATAATTATCTCAGGAGGAGGTGTAAGGTCGGTTTGGCTTCGTCATGATTTAGAAAAATTTTAAAAGTTACTTAAAAACCTTAGAAAGCAAGGTTGCTAATGAAGGTATTCTTTTAAATGATACTCAGTTAGCAGCTCTTGAAAAAGTAAACATAAAGCAAGTGGTGAGATCGAGAGTTTACACCCTGGTTATCTTGGTTCTCAAGATACTTATTATATAAAAAATATCAAAGGTATAGGGCATATTTGTAAACTTTATACAGAAAAAAACAGCTATAACTGCTGCATATCATCTTAATGATAGAATTATACCATTTTTTGAAAGCTATAATATCCCTTTAGTATGTGTATTAACAGATAAAGGGACAGTATTGCGGCAAACCTGAGTATCATGCATATCAATTATATTTAGGTATAGAAAATATAGCTCATTCTACAACTAAAGCCTATAGCCCTCAGACTAATGGGATATGTGAACAATTCCACAAAACTATGCAAGAAAATATATTAAAAATATATATTTATAATGAACTAAGTACTTACACAGTTTACATCAGTAAAATTCTGTCATAAGAATATAAATAAAAAATAAAATTTTATAAAGATACCTACTCTTCAGAGCAAAATAACAATAAATATGAAAATGAGCACATATTGAAGGGATTTTGAAAGCATGTCCAAATAAAATAATAATAATAATAAAATAAATCCAGGAGTAAAAAAATCTATTCCTCTAGTCAAGAGTTAAAAATTATATACAGTATTTATTAAAAACACTCCTTGCTGGAATTTATGTTTACAAATTCTTTTTCCTCTCAACAAAAACTTTAGATTATAAACTTGTCAAATCCTATGCTCAGTTTAATAATGAAAAAATCCACAAGTGGTAAAAGTAAACTTCAGATATTAGGGTTAGCTGTGCATAATCAATAATCATATTCTGGATGTATATAACATTTAGTAAGTAATTTATATAATATTTAATTACTTATATAATATAAGAGCTGGCCCAAGATGAGGAGGAGAGCAGTGCAATGGTTTTATGACTAGGTGTGGTGTTGGTGGTTTTTAAAAATATAATAAAAAGTTAAATATTTAAAAAATTGTCTTATTTGCAGATATTTCCTATCTGTATCAGCATTTTTGCAGGATTATCCCCCAAAAAATATTAAAATTTAAAAAAAAAAAAGAATTAAAAATTTCACAGTTACTAAATAAATATTTAAATAACAAGAGGGACTTGAACTTATGATTTTTAAGTTTATATTCATCCTCTACTCCATCTCAAGCAACCAACACACCTGATCACATATATCATGTGTTTCAGTTGTTTGAGATGGAATAAAGAACAAATATAGACTAAAAAATCCTAAATTCAAATTCCTTTAGTTACTAATATAGAAAACATTCAGTATATTGAATGAATAGGTTAATTAAATAAACATTTTTATTCTAAGATATTATTTAATTATTGTTTCAAAAATTATTTTTTTAAATACTAATATGTTTTATTTTAGCATGTGTTTTATTCTTCGTGTTTATTTTAAAGAAGAAACTGAATAAAATATATATGATATTTACCGTTAAATGATTCAAGTTTTTCTTGTAAAAGTGCTGGGAAAAAATATCTTTTAATCTACAAATTTTATTTCGGGGGTAGGGTGGGTGAGGGGATGGTGGTGTTACAATATATCTTGCAAAGACGCTTCTTAGCCATGTCGCAGGGCTGTATACATATATTGTCTAAGAAAAGATTATGAGAACTATTTTAAGAAACACTATCATCACAAGTAAATTAAATTATTTTACTATATTAAATGTTTGATTATTTTAGTTTACTGCAACTTATGGAAGTTATAATTGCAATTGTTGGAACTTAGTAAACGTATCGATTTGAAGACTATTTTCTTATGGGATACATTTAAAGCTTTCGAAAACATTACATAATTACAGAAAATACAACAAAGTTAAACAAAACTTTTAAAGTTATGAACATTATTGGGTTTTACTGGCTCATGTAAGCTTGTTTTTGCTATAAAATTTGATGTTTAAATGAATAAAGTACATTTGCTTTCATAACAATAATTTATATAGTTAAATATTATATAATACAAAGAATATGGGTGTTAATTGATATTATTGTATTTAAGATTTAGTTATGCCTTAGTTATTATGGAGTGTGAATTTTTTTTAATACCAGTAATAATCATTAATTGGTACTATGTATTTTATTAATTGCATATTTATTTATTTTGATTATATTTATGTATGATGTGATAAAGTAACATGACTCAATTTAGTAATTAATTTATTATTGTGTATATTAGATTTTATGATTTCTCATTGTTAAATTTACTTTTATCAAAATATATAATAGTTCATATCATATTCCATAAATTATTTTTATTCACTTCACTATACCATAATTTGAACTGTTTGAGTCCATTCTCAGAATTGAGTTATTATTTGAAATGTTGATAGTGAAATAAAAATGATTATAAATTTGTAGCAGTCAAGAAAGTGTATAATTAAATCCAAAAATAGCTATACAATAGAAACACAACAACATACCTATAAGTGTTACAATTTGAAATATAAATTAAAATTTTTAACCCTGTAAGAAGGGGGAGTTGTAAGGGTAATTTACAACTAAAAAACCACCTATACACTCATTTACACAATCTCCAACCAAACCATCTATTTAATGAATAACCTACTCATTATTAAACATATATATATATATACACACAAACATCACATTAAACAAACTATTACAAATTTTTAAAGATGAATTTTTCTTTTCTTTAGAACATACAACATTAAAAATAAATACACACACATATGTATATTTATTTTAACTAACTGCAAATGTTTACAAATAACCCATATTGACTTAACAAATATAAAGTTAAAAAGATACTGACCTAAATGTCAAGTTTGTTGCCATGTGACCATACTTGAAAACAATGAGGCAATTCTATAAAAATTTATCTTAATAATGATAATATAACATTGAACAATTATAGCAAGCTTAAAAAAATAAAAGCTATCACATGATGCTGTCACTTGGTTAATAACAACCAAAAAGATGGCATAAAAATATGTACATTCCTTCAGTTATATTTTGTAAAAAAAAAAAAAACAGTTCAAAATTGGAAATTTTTTTATCAAGCTAAAAAATAATTGATTTAATCTACTGAAACAAATAAAAATCTTGGATACTTTAAGTGTTGAAAATAAACCGAATGATTTAAGCTGATAATAAAAAAAAGAACATTACATGAAAGAAAATATTAAGATAAGAACAACTTTAAGTTTCAGAAATTTCTTCTCTATTTTCTTACATTATCAATTGTGTAAATAATTATGTATATTAGAAAGTGTATTACAATGTGGTCTTGCTAGAGGAAATGTGCCATAGGGTGACTAATACCAACTCTCATGCCAAAAAGTGTTATCATGCATATAAGATGTCTACCTGGTTGAATAATGTCCAAGAACATCAATCTCAATTGGAACATTTGGATAATGTTGATAATCTGCTAACATGGAGTAAATATTTACCAACTGAACCAATGGACAAATATATCATTCTAGATTTATCGACAGAATCAAAAGACTAATGATATAATGAACAATGCTTGCTTAGTTCATAAATTTATCTTTATTGATTTGTATATATATATATTTATTGTAATATTTTATTTTGTCATTTTTTTTGTTTTCAAATTTAGTAGCTTACAATTCAGAAATGAGATCAATCATTTAAGTATATAGGAGAAGCATCAAGCTGAAAAAGATTAATGATGCTAAATGAAGTTAAATCCACATTTCCCTCTATAAGCTAGACACTATTCATATGAAAATGGAATGAGGTAAGAGATTGACCATCTTAACACTAACTATATGCTATAGTAACTAAATACAGTTATCATTATTTATTTAAGTCTCCTAAACCTAGTTATATATTTTTCTGTTTGCATAATTAAATTTCTTGAATGAAAGGCTTTCCTTATTAATTTTATTGAATTATACATGTACAGAGAGGGGGCTCTTCCATTCAAAGAAAGGTGATAATTATAATTATGAATCAAACATAATGAGAGTATAAATAAGTTAATTAGCAAGCTAGATTCATAATCTTTTGAAATTTTCTATTTTTGTTTGTTATATATTATTTTAAATTAATTTTGCATATAGAGATATCCAAACTATGTATTTCTATCACAGGTTTGGGATATTAATTATATTAATCTATTGAAGTGATAGAAAGCCATCCTTGTCTCATATCATTTTTTTATTAATATTATTACATCATATTTTGTTAATGAATAAATGTTAATGAGTTATTAATTTGATTTCTAGTTGATCATCCAGCATTCATACTAATAAATAAGCAGCTCAAACATCAATACCCATGTATTAATAAATAAATACATTGATCATTCATATTCACAACATTAAATAAGTAGAGCAGTTATTAATATCTACACACCATTCTTTATATAATATATGTTGCTGTTAAGAATTTTCAGTGAGAATATGTTGATTAACATTCGCTTATATACTGGTGCAATAGTAAATGAAGCTAGTAAATCCATACCTGAAGAGAGCCGATTGCGAATTCTCTCTGAGTTGGAATATGCAGCATAATGGAGCCTGAAAGGGGTTGTGTGATGAGGATAAACTAGTCCAAATTACATCTGAATTTAATCAGTTAACGATGAGCTAGCGTGTTGAAGATAGATGCAATCATGGGCTATGCATTTCATCATGCCATCACCAGCATCCCATTTGAAGACCCCAGGTCCAATCGCAGCCAAGATGTGCTTCCCCTTTCTCGTGAAAGCCGACACTCCATTACAATTGATATACCAATTTGTAAAAGAGATCTCATATGCTTCTGATTTTTTATTTCAAGATGATAATCTTTTTAATCCAAATAATAATAATAAAAAAAAAAATTACATTCTTTTTAATTTCCTATAACAAAAGTCAGCTGACTAAAAAAATATATGACCAGTATTAGCTCTATATCCATCAATAATTAATTGCTTTTACATAGGATTACTTAAATTTTTACCTATAACTTATGGAATCAATCATTCAGATGTCCACAAACAAACAAAAAAAATCAATATAGTTCACCATAAAAAAAGAATAATTCCACTTGTTTATAATCAAAAACAACATATATATGTGTGTGTATATATGAGATGAAGCATTCGTGTATTGAACAGAATGAGTGTTTGTGTAGAAAAATTCACTAAAACTTTCAAAAGCTTTAATTAAAATTCAATTTAAAAAATTCACTTTCAATTTCTTTACCAACAGTTGAATTGTTTTTATATATGGCAAAGGATGAGTTTGACCAATGCATTATTGGTTGATTGTAAGAAGTTCAAACAATGCTAAAATCTAATTTACAGTAAAACTTAAGAATGTTAAAAGCATTTGGAGATAAAACTATACTGATAATGTATTACCTATATTTACAAAACTATACTGATAATGTATTATCTATATTTAAACTAATCACAGTCTGATTAACATAAAAAAAAGAATGAGCAATTCAAGCTCATTATTTTTTATATGGAATTTCTGTCAACAATGAATTTTTTTGCTGACAGTTGAATTGTTTTTATATATGGCAAAAAATAAGTTTAACCAATGCATTATTGGTTGATTATAAAAAGTTCAAACAATGCTAAAATCTAATTTACAGTTAAAACTTGGGAATGTTAAAATCATTTGGAAAATCAAAATATGGTACTTGTGTATAATTCAATCGATGACGTTTTTGACTTACCGATTTCCCTTCCGGTAGACATCGATGTTTTTTGCATGACAACGTTGTCATGGTAACCAAGTGACTGGTGTGATTAATCCATCAGAGAGTCAATTTTTTTTTTTTTCACCCGCGAGATTTAAAATTCGTAGAGAGGTTTGGGAAATTTTTTGATTTTTCTGTCTATTGCGATTTTGCTATCCACGGCATCACAGTTACTTTTTTGAGCTGTTAATTCGGATAAAGTGTTTTATTTATCTGTTTATTTTAAATTTACAAAAATTTAAAATAAAGTGTTTTTTATTTATCTGTTTATTTTAAATTTACAAAAAGTTTTTGTTAATATTTCTACAATTCTGAAACTTACATTGAATTACGTTTAATGTGTAAATAATTTATTCTCCGGTAAAGTGTTTTTTATTTATCTGTTTATTTTAAATTTACAAAAACTTTTTGTTAATATTTCTACAATTCTCAAACTTATTTACAAAAAATATTTGTTAATATTTCTACAATTCTCAAACTTACATTGAATTACGTTTAATGTGTAAATAATTTTCAATAATTTTTTAAAACAAATTTGGAATATACATTACCAAATGCATGTGATAACAAGGACGCCATTAATGCCAGATTTGCATTAATTCGGGTAAAGTGTTTTATTTGTTTATTTTAAATTTACAAAAACTTTTTGTTAATATTTCTACATTACGTTTTTAATGTGTAAATAATTTGAAATAATTTTTTAAATCAATTTTGCAATATGCAGTATGTTTTTAAAATTACCAAATGCATGTAAAAGTGCGGCGCCATTAACCTTTTCGATGTTAGTTGCGGAGACGCCACGTCTTTTGAAAAATTTTTGTCTGTATGCGACGCGATGTGATGCGTTTAATGGTTGCATGCGCCATCTCTTGGTCAATTTTGGTCACAATTTCTTCATTTTAGACTTATTTGATAGGAAATTCAATGCTTTCAATTTTAGTTCTAAAAACATCCGCATATAGCGTTATACTTTTTCAAAAAAATCAATAATTTTGACAGCCGACTTGTTACACCCCTCTGTCTTTGTTCTCTGATTGGATACTACCAAATCTTCTAGGCGTGTTTCTAAATGACAGATTGACAAACGAGCAACACTAACAAAGACAATTCACGTTATACACATTCGTAATGATTTTGTTGTAATAATTACATTTATTGCAATTTTTTATGTTCACAAATAATAAAATATAGTTCTGTATCAAAATATAAAGTTTGACTCGGAAAATTTTAAATATTAGAAGAAAAATACATTTGGAGAAATATCCGTAACAAAAAATAATTATTGCTACATAACGTAATCAGGAAATTCCTAAGGCGTGTTTCTAAATGAAGATTCAGACACGACAACGAAGCTGTGTACGTTCGTAATTGAAGTAAATAATAACATCTATCGTAATTTTTTACATTCATAAATAAGATTTGATGTTACTTTATGGAAATATAAAGTTTGATTTGGAAAATTTTAAATTTTACAAGTGAAATAAGCAAACTGAAAATAAAAAGAGAATTACTCGACCGCTGTTGATCTGAATAACGGCACAATCATTGGTTGAGTTATAATTCTTTTGTTTTACTGCTAACTATTTTTTACACATTTTTTAAATATTTTTTGACAGTTATTAACATTATTTTTATTTTTTCGTTACATTTAACCAATTTGAATCTAAAATTATTTAATTTTTAGAAGCTGAATTAAAAAAATTCTGTGTATTTTAGATTAATATTTTAACAAAAGAACTGATTGCAAATGACACAGACCAATCACATTGTTCTCAGATTTAAGTAGAGGGCCACTAGCTAAAAGAATCAGTTTAAGTAGAGGGCCAATAGCTAAAATCTCAGTGAAAGGGTTAATACCAGATTTGCATTAGATCGCGTCTTTTTTATTTAGGTGTTTATTTAAAATTTACAAAAAGTTTTTGTTAATATTTCTACAATTCTCAAACTTATTTACAAAAAGTATTTGTTAATATATCTACAATTCTCAAACTTACATTGAATTACGTTTTAATTTTATTTTTAATTTCTGAATTATATCATACAGCTATGAGAGTAATACAATGTCTGATATACGTGTACGCGGGGCCTGCAGCCCGACAAAAACATCCGGAGGCCCCCCGCAAATTCCAGCTCTACGCGCTGCTGTATTTTAAAATTGAGAATAATATTTTGACGCATGCATGTACATTTTTTTTTAGTATTTGCCTGACCTGCGTCAGATATTTTTCATTTTTGAATATTTTTTAGCATGTGACCTGGATAATTCAACCGATGATGTATTACCCTGAAGGCATATCAGTCTAATCTTGCGATTTTTAACGTACCGTGTTCACGTGATCTGCGGACACATTTTAGCGATTACATGTGTCCGCAGATCACTTGGAGACGTTATCTTAAAAATCGCAAGATTAGACTGATATGCCTTCAGGGTAATACGTCATCGGTTGAATTATACACAAGTACCATAATATATTAATAATGTATTATTTATATTTAAACTAATCACAGTCTGATTAACATAAAAAAAGAAGAATGAGTAATTCAAACTCATTATTTTTTGTATGGAATTTCTGTCGACTTTCAATTTTTTAACCAACAGTTGAATTGTTTTTATATACTACAAAGAAAGAGTTTGGCCAAGTTCAAACAATGCTAAAATCTAATTTACAATTAAAACTTAAACATGTTAAAAGCATTTGGAAGATAAGATTACCTTGATAATTTATTCTCTGATTTACAAATAAGAGTTTCATATTTTTCTAGATGTGTGTAATATGTATATATTAGGCAATATTATGAAAAAATTGTTGTGGCAAGTGAATTAAAAACATTATAAAAAAAGATTACATAGTTTGTTTCTGTTCCTAAAAAAGTCATGCATTGTTACTGATATATATATAAGTATAATAAAAAATGAAAATTAATGAAGTCTATTATGTTTTTTTTTCATATAAATTACGATAAATAACAAAAATATCCTATATAACAGCTTTATATATATATCTATAATACGTTAAAAGCCTTTTTTGACACATGGTTTTATGTCTTCCCAAATGTTAAGCATCAATTTTAAAATTAACCAATTATTGCAGATATAATGATATGGAGTGTTTTATAATGAATATAAAATAACAACAATAAAATAAAACATGAATAAAACAGAATAAAATTATGATACAGAGATTTAATAAAAATTGAAAGAATTGACTACATAATTGTCATATTTCATCTTGTCTTCAAATAATGGATTAGTCCAGATTCCAACTTATCTTGATCAGAATGAGCATCCATCACTATGGCCCAATGGTTATAGATATACATAACATACATCCAATGGCAATGGAAGGCGAATAGATGACAATGCTCACTGAATCCAATTGTTCTCATTAAATGTAAATTATTTGGAAATGGCAGGAAGATATACTGAACATTTATTTTTATAATGTAGGCTGTTGAAGATCTAGTAAATTGTATAGGGAATATAAAGCACTGGGTGAAGTAGAAATTTCATGATTTTTTGTTCAGGTCATAATAAATGAAAACTGGTTTTATTAAAATGGGATTAAAAAAATAGTGTTGGAAGAATCGATTTGTTAATTAGGACCAAGATGTAAATGAATTATTACAATATATAAATGCTAAAAGAAAAAAGAAAGATGGGGATCTGGCCATAAATATGCAATCCATTTGGAGGTAAAGTCAGAAAACAACTGTTAAACCCAATGAATCCAGAAGGGAATGAAGATATATATAAAAAAAAGCATCTGAATGATTATAGTCTCCCTAAATGATTGTCTCTAGGACTAATTTTATCCAGAGAAAAGAATATCATATCCCACCTTATCTTCAAATAATAATTAGTCCAGATTCCATCTTATTTTGGTTAAAATGAGCATTCATTGCCATGGACCAATGAATATCCATATAGATAATATACATCCAAAGGTAATAATGAACCAATAGGTGAAGATCACTGAATCTGATTACTCTCATCATGTATGAGAAATCTGGCCAGAAATAGTCAATCTATTTGGAAATAAGATTAGATAACTGTCAAACCTGAATGGCACTATAAGGCTGAGGTAAGTTCATCCTAGAAGTGGAAGTTGCTAAACATAATGCGATGAGACAAACTGTCACAGGAAATCTGGAAGTGTCATCATAACTACTCATGAGATGGCTATCACAACTCAGCTAGAAGTCATAAGTAAACGTATAAGAGCACCTGAAATTCTTTTTTTCTATAGTTGCATGGCAACTAGAAATTATACCTCATGAACAATAGCAGGCGGTGGTATAACTGTTATATAGTGCAAATATGCAATTGTATATTTGTATTAATAAATATTATAAACATATTTTACAAGTTTGTTTTTATGCTGTAATCCCCAGTAAACAGAACAATAACATAACAATGTACACCTGGGTCTCATTTTATGTACATTATTTTAATGCGATTTTGAAGTTATACGATTCATAATATCTTTCATATTTCACTATATTTATTAGATATCAAGAAATTTAAATTATTGATAAATTATTTTTTTTCAAAAGGATAACGTTATATTAGCAGCTAACATGAATATGGTCTGAAGCTGTATTTAGAATCTTAGCTTCTGCATAAATAACCTATTTATACTAATGAGTAAATAATAATAATAGATTTATACTTACATATAAAAATATTGCAATAGAATATTCAAAAAATTTAAACTTTTAAAACGAATTTTGTTATATATAACAGAAATAAAATCTTTTAGATTTTTAAAATAAAAAACGAAGATTTTATAAACTGAAAATAATCTTTCTAATGATAATGTATAATCTTTTTGTTTTGATTGCAATCTCATTTTTTTAATATAGAAACAGAAAACCATTAACACAGCAGAAGACTGAAAGTGGTGCTAGTTGTACATCACATCACGAATAAAAATGGCTAACAGGTTTCTCTAGGCATAATTGCTGAGAGATTCTTGACTTCGGTTAAGGAGAAGCTACAATATATCACATCAAATCTGATTTCTTTCCAGTTTACAAATGAACGTTAGTGGTAATGATTAAAGTATGTATGAAAAATTAAATACTGTAGTTAATAAAAAAAAAGTAAAAAAAGTTTGTCTTGTATTAATTTTTTTCAAATATTTAAAATTTTTTATTAGTCATACTTTATTCTTATGTGAATTTTAAAGTAATTTTTCCTTGTTTTTTTTTTCATATGTCATAGCATTGACTGGGATGCGAACCCACAATCGTCTGCACACAATTACTTGCTTGCAAGGCGATTGCGATAACCTCTCGGCGGAATTCCAAAAATTACAGACCCTATCCCCCATTTTTGAAGGTGAGTTAAGTCTATTTTTGTGCGATTTTTTTTAATGCGGGTTTTCTGTGGAACCTATCTACCGCATAAAACGAGACCCAGGTGTATAGAATAAATGAATAAAAATAAAATACCTTATATAATTTTATATATAATACCTTATTATATAATTTTCCATACATTTTTAATAAGGTAGTATGTATAAAGTTATAAAGGGTATTTTTTATTTTATTTATTCTGTATATTATTATGTAGCCAATTCCAAATTTATTGAATCTTTGTATCATATATTTATTCTGTTTTATTCATGTTTCATTTTATTTCCATTATAGAATGCAAGATAACATTCTAATGGCAATAATTGGTTACAGTTAAAATAGATGCTTAACATTTGATAAGAATACAAAACAATGTGCCAAAAGGTTTTTTATATATATATTTATATAGCTGTTATATATAATATTTTTATTCAATATATATTGTTGTCTAAAGAAAATAATATATAAATGAAATACAAAAAAGATATATATACAGGTAGTCCCCCTAGTTATGAACACTCGAGTTATAAACATTTCGCTATTATGTAATCGCTTTTGGACTTTAGATCGTTATCTATGCACATACTTTCATGTATAATTAGTGCTATATACTGTAGCATGAAATGGGTATTCAAAATTATACAGTATTCTAGTACTTTAATAATTAAAAAATTCCTTTTAGTAATTATTGCTACAAATTTCCAGTGTCTGATAAAAAAAACTATTTACACACATTCATAATTGAATTTTTTTTAAAGAAAGATAAACTTTGGAATTTGGGAAATAATTAAAAGTATATTTTAGAGAACAATAAGAACTTACATAAAATACAATAAATCTTCCCATCTCTTTCGTCACAGACTCTCTTGAACAGGATCGTCTTGATTAGCACTTGTTTTTAAAGTAGTTTGTGCACGATTACATTACATATACACTGTACATACTTTTGTTTTGGTGAATTTCTTCATTTTTATTAATTAAAAACACGAGTGAGAAACAAAAAACAGCAGTGTTGATATGACCAAAAAGAAATCAAGGTCTTATAAACCCCAAATGGTCAAGATAAAAATGGATATAATTACACGTTCTGAAAATGGTGAATCGTTTGCTTCAATTGCACGTTCATGTAATTTAATCCGATCAACAATATATACAATTGTGAAAAACAAGAACAAAACTAAGGAATATGTTAAAAATTGAAAATATTTCTTCAGAGATTGTTTCAAAAAGATATGGCAGAATAATGGATGAAATGGAGAAATCTTTGACTTTATAGATTGAACAACAACACCAAAAAGGCAACCCAGTGAGTTTATCAATTATTCAAGCTAAGGCTCTTAGTTTGCATGAAGATTGGAAAAAAAAATTAAAAGAAGACTGCTGTTGAATTTGTAGCAAGCAATGTCACTGATGAAGATATTGATGAGTTAATGCAATCTCACTCAGAATCTCTGTCAAATGTAGACTTGATTAAAATACAAGAGATGAATAAAATACAAAATGAAGAAGAACCTGATAATGAACTTATTGTTAAGAATTTGACAATATGAATGAAGCCTTCGTGCATCTTAACAAATTTTTGACCTTCATGGAAGAAAGTGATACCAATGGAGAGCATATATCTCTTGTACGAAGGGCAATAGAAAAAGACGCAGAATGTTACAGAATTCTTTATCAAGAGAAGAAAAAGAATACAATTCAATTATCTCTTGATAAATTTGTAAACAAAACTCCAGATACTAATCAATAAAAAATAAATACTATATTTTGAAAACCCTTTTTGATGTTTTTTTTACACACTTCTACTTTCAAAAAATTTCAACTTCCAAACACACATCAGGAACCAATTAAGTTCATAACTAGGGGCTGCTTGTATAAAATATAATTATATTTGAAAGACTGTTGAATACATATATATATATACATAATTCAATCAATTCAAAGAGATCAATAAATATAAAAACCAATCTCATATAATGATCAGACACATACACATATATATGCTCAAAATCTCACATATATGATCTATTGCTTATTCTTCCTTGATATAAACATTAATAAAAAATAATATTGATATATATGATTACTTTCAGATTACCACAATTTTTATTTTAATATTTATAATACAATTCAGCAAATTTCAAATAAAACCAGATTCAATGCCATTTAAATAAACAGAAAGGTATTATTCACTGAAATTGCTAATTTAACAGAGTTAAACAAACTGTATATTAAAGCAACACATTCAGTGTGCATAAAAAATGATGGGGGGAGGGGGTATTTTTTAATACATCTCATAGGACTTCATTGAATAGAATACTCTTAACATATATTTTCTAAGCATATCTTTTAGAAAAATTTTTTTTTCTATATATGTTTATTAATTTGAAATTAATTGAGCAAAAAAAATGGCAATATATTCTGTCAGACATGTAGATTTGAACTCAAGGTACTGAAAGAATTAATAAAATGATAGTGAAATGAATGAATGACCTTTGGATATGAATTGACTGTAAACAATCAATAAACAATAAAATCTTGTTATTACAAGTATCTTGCTGCCTTAAGGAATAATGCTGATTTGTCAAAGAGGTTGGTATTGTTTCTGATATAAATTTTGTTTCATTTGTATTCTCTCTCTAGCCTTCATTTTTTTTAATCTCATTTAGAACCTAGTTATAATAAATCTACCATGCCTTTTGTCATCTGTGGACTGACTATAAAATAGCATGATTTTGCAACCACATTTTCATTCATTAAAAACACGCACAAATATAACTACGTATGGTATTAATCAATATTAACTTTTATATATAACAGAATTATTTAAATAATAATAAAAATATCATTAATTTCCAACATTTTAAAAAAAATATTAATATAAATAATCTCAGTAATAAGTTATTATGTTCCTAAAATTTTTATATTTTAATTATTTACTTACAGCTAATTAGTATTATAAATATTTTTTCCTTACAAATACCTTTAACATTGTATATCCTTAATAAAAGTTCTTCAACAGGTTATTTTAAATTAGGTAATATTATTCCAGTGTTAAATGAAACACAATACTAACAATCATAGATAAACAATTAATAATCTTTTTGCTTTTAAACCCTTAATCATTGATATGATATATAAAATAATGCTATAAATAAAATAAATGAAAACACATTAAAAAAATATGGTTAAATATTTTCAAACTCAGTATTAATGAGGAAAAATTAAATTTACTTAAATAACTACTTTTTTTTTTTGTTTGCAACATGCAATTATATACATATTTATATTACAGGTTATAGGGAAAAAAATATTTTTAAAATATTGTTTTTAAAACAAGATAAACATGCTAGGTGAATGACAGATAATAAATTTGTATAAGTGAGTGTGTTTGTAGATATATAATTATGAATAGTTTATTCAATAAATATATAAACAAACTAAACAGAAGTTTAAAATTCCACAATTTCAGGAGTATTATTTATTATACATTAATTTTTTTATTTTTCATACTAATATTTTATTGAACAAAACAAATATATTTATAATAACAATAAATATTTGTGAATACATAGTCTTTAAAATATGGCATGATAATACATTTTACAAATAATCACAACCATTCTGCTTTCATTAATAGACTGACATACAATGCATAGTTACAAATACAAAAAAAAAAGGATTAATATTTGAATAGAAATAATTGCAAAACTCTGTGATAGTAATCCGAGTTGAATATATTACTGTCAAATATGTATAGTATTAGTGCTATCAACAGTATTCAAGCTAGTAGATAAGCAATAGCTGACCAATGATATCGTTTGAAGCTTGACAGGAAAAGCTGTTATTTCATCAAAGATTAGATACTATTTCTAACACAAGCAATCTTTTCTAATCCTTTTTTTGCATATTTTTTTTGCCTTGCCATTACTGATCTCTCTGCATGAAGTGAGTCAATTCAACATGCATAAAAATTTTGAATCTAATCTTTTTTATGTGTGTAATTAATACTGAAAATATAAAGATGGCAACAAGTTAAAAAACTAGAAATTATTAGTTGTAATCTTCGAATGAGACAGTAAAATCAGTAATAATCACTTTGGAACAAGAGTTTCATCACAGCAACATCAGTAATAATCACTTTGGAACAAGAGTTTCATCACAGCAACCGATTATAAATTTAGTTAATCGGTCTATTTTCTATACCTCTTCCTTATTATAAAATGGAAATAACTTAGAAAAGGTAGTCTAAAAATAGCTTATTTTACACATTCTGGCTAAGTCAAAATAACTAAAATCTGAAATGGCAAAGATAGTAAAGCAGGAATTAATGGCATTAATGAAGTATTTCAATGATATAAATTCTTTAAAATCTAAACAACAACAAAAAAAAAACAACACTTGTAAATAAAGTTATCAAATTAAATCTGATATTATTGTTCTTAAAATGCTTATAAATTTTCTTGAAGAATATATCATCCAGGGAAAGGAAGCAATTTGTTTGTGGATTAATTATGAAATATAATTTGATATCTTTATTTTTGTAATTCCAAAAAGTATCAAAGAAAAGTTAATAATATTACAATTTGAGATGGAGAAGAATAAAATGGAATGTTATAATTAAATAAGATATTCATTTGAGAAAAAATTAAAAGATAGCAAAGATTGATTTATGCAATCATCTCAATATTCCTCTCTTGGTCTTTATTTTTTCCCTTCTGGATTATAATGGTTCAACTTATGAGTTGTATTGATAATATCATTATCAAACTGTTGTAAAAAAATCATTAGATGCACTATTAGCACATTATTTATCAAAATGCAACAGTAATACTACCAAGATTAATAGTGAGAAAATGTATGACAAAATGATACTATATTTCTAAAAATTTTTACTGGAGTTTTAAAAAAATGTAATTGAGGGATTGAAATGAGAAGCTAAACGAGTAAAAATAAATGAAGATTATTTAAATCATATAGATTTTGAATATTATTTGTTTGTTTTTGCAAATAATGTTTCAAAGTTTCAAAAAATCTAAGAGTTAGCAGATGAAAGTAAAAAAGTAGAACTAAAGATAAATACTAAAAAGACTAAAATAATGTTGAATTGATTTTCTCAGAAAAAGAAAATAAAGATTGATAATTATGAAATACAAGAAGTTAATAATTAAAAATGTTTTGATCAAATTATTAACACGGATGGAAACATAATGAATGAAATTAATCATAAAATTAAATTTGGATAAAGTGATTTTGGTAAAAATAACTTATTATTAAAAGGAAATCTGCCTATATGTTTGAAAAGGAAGGCTTTTCATAGATGTGTTTCATCAGTTCTTCTTTACAAATCTAACACTTGGTCATTTAACAGAAAAGTGATAGAGGCTTCAGACCATCCAACCATAGGTCTTATAAACATCACTGAATGGTTAAGAGACTGAAGTGGAGTAAAGTGGGACATATTTCCAGATGAGATAATAATAGATGGCAGTTGATCTTTTAAATTGAATCCCAAGAGTGTTGAGATGGACAAATGGAATAAGTAAGTTTAAGCTAGCTTTTGGAGCAACTGAATTAAACTTGAAGAGTCCATCTTGTATGTGAATTTTCAGAAAATTATATTATCATTTATAAGCCAAAACTGATGGTCAGTTAGATATTACCAGTGATAATGAATGAATATTGAAGTTAATAGACTGATAGCTACAGATAAAGGAAGTGATTCCTTTTGATCATGGGTATATAGTTTAATGAAATTATTAATTACTTTATTTGAAATTGGCTTTCTCTCTCATGATTTGGAAAAGGACTTTATCAGACTATTGCAGACTATCTATAATTAGCCTGAGATTAAACATACTACTTAACACATTGTTCTATTCTTTTTGGTTTTGAGAAATTAATTTTTATTAGTAATTTCTTTCAAACTTAGTTATAATAGAATCAAAAATTGCATTTATATATTCTTTGTTAATATGAATCACAAGCTTTGAGTGATAGATTTTAAGAATTGTAAGTATTCTTTTTCACTATTATTTAACATTTAATGCATCATCTTAAGTATGCCATATAGAAACAATTCTTTAGCACTCCATATTAATGCATACACAAATGATTTGCATTTTTCAAAGTTACAGATTTTTTTTTGATAATCTTGAATATTAAACCTTTCCTCAATTATGGTAGACAATTATCATCCAAATGTAGGCCCAAAAATATAACCTAAAGTAGAATATTTTTGATTTCAAGTTTTCAAAAATTATTTACTGAAATAATTATAAGTTGAATGCAGACAATGTATGTATAATGTTATGTTGAACATCCACTTTGACAATTAATATATATTGTTCTTCAATTATTTATAAATTTGATAGATTCTTCATTCATAATTAATACTTCATTGACATTATTTATTACTTTAAAAAAAAACTTAAGACTAAGAATAAAATTCTAAAACAGAAGAATTTTTAATTTTATTTCAAAAAAGGCAGTTCAGACAAAAACTGGTTTTTGGTTCTTGACTTCATAAATTCTGTGAGCAAGTCTATTTTATAACTTTTGTAAAAAATGTGCAAGACATACAGTTATGCAAAAAAATAAAAATATTTTTATTAATTTTAACATCTTATTCAATTGAGACAACACTTTTATAAATTGTTGACAATGTAATAATATACTGAAAGAAATAATGCATTATTCATTTCAGTGTCAGCCATGTGATTTCCCAGACGAGCGAGAGATTTAAAAAAGATGTAAAATTCTTTTGTCAAAGAATCTATTGCAAATAAAGCAATTAGATAAGAGATTGAATTCAAGGCAATTAAAGAGTCATGCAAAACTCGAATGGGCAATTCAATACAGAAAGAAGCAAAACTTATATAAAATCTTTTTTTTTTATTCATTCTGGATTCTCATTTTATTCAAATAATATTGGACATTTGTTATGCTTAGGAAATAAAAGGAGAAAATACCACCATCTGCTAATCTAACCTTAACATCTGAAAAATGTACATACTATTTTTGTGCAAATCTGATTAAAATTAAAAAATAAGTTATTCCAAATTGAAAAGCTGAGATTGTTAAAGTAAAGAATAACGTGTATGAACAGTAATTTTTATCATTGAAAGAAAACAAACTACAGTTATCTTGTTTTATAAGTTCTATGTTTAAAAAGACTAAAACTTTATCTTAATTATTTTAAATTTATATTTAATACTAATATGTTGTTTGTCTTATCATATGAATTATTCAAAATAGAACGCAAATTTTTTTTTTTTAAAAAAAGATTTAATTAAAGTTAGTTGCATTTTAATGCAATTGAAGTAAAAAAAAACCCAAAAGATTTACTCTGTATTACATATGTATGTTACGTTAACATTATTTAAAGAACTTTCAATACATGTTAAACAAATGTTATTTATAGAAAAAATCAGTTCAAAAAAATAAAATAATGATAATAAGGGAAAATGTAATATTCATTTTAAATATAATGTATCCACATATGAATCATCTAAGTGTTAAACAATTAGAGAAAAAAATTATAATAGCTTTAAGTTAATAATTTAATTGTATTTATCAGTCATTTGTCTATAGTCAATCTTGCATTTATTGCTAAAAATTAGATAGTGTTGGTGAGCTTATAGTGTGTATATATATATATGCAGTTCTTTGTTCATTGTTGGATAGTTTAAATATATCTGTATCAGAATGGGAGAATTCATTCCTATTTTGTTTTAATAAATTAGAGATTGGATTCAAAATGAGCTGTCCCCATAAAAGTCGTAGTTTTATTAAATCAGGATTCGGACCTAAAACTAAGACTTTTAATTAAATTGGGTTTGAACTCAAGTGATCTAATCTAAATTGTGGTATTATAATCATATTATGACTTGATCTGATCTATTGAAAAACAGTATATTTGGAAAAGTTGAAGTTTAAACTGGTGGATTATCAAAAAGAGATGAGAATATTCGATTGTCACAACAATGAATATATTATTAAAAAAAATCTGTCAGGGAAATAAATAATACACTATTAGGAGTAATTGCATTTTATTAGCAAAAATGGAAAATTAATTGTGCAGTTTTTTTTTAAAACTCTCAATTGTAATATAGATTTAATACCTAAATAATATGATTCACATTAGTCTTATTACATTCAATATATATAATATTTAATAATATGCTGATGTGTTGCGGAGAAACTTTTCTATGTAACAATTTATATAGGCTTAGCGCTTTCAGTTTTGTTACTCCATAATCATAGCCTCTTTAGATTATCAACGTCATTATATGCAAATGTATGCAAAACTATTTTTTTGTATTATCCATTTTCTGGAAATGGCAAAACAAGTGTCTTTTCTATTTATTGAGTTGGTATTGCATTATTCACCTAAATGAAATAAATAATAAATACTTTATTATATGGGAATTCATAAGAAATACAAACACAATGCCAGAGTGTTCCATAATTTTACAGAGCAATTTCTTCAAATTTTATAAGAAGTTATATTTGGTAAAATGAAAATACCCACAGAAAAGGTCGTTTTTAAAATAATATTTAGCTTTATTATTGCCTAGCAAGCTTTCAATATATTTTCACTATATTATTTTCATGGCGTAAAAATATATTGAAAGCATGCTAGGCAGTAATAAAGCTAAATGTTAAAAAAACAACTTGGAATCAGATTATTTTTTATGTACAAGTACAATTTTAGATTAGAAGCTGAATAAAATGTCAAAAACGGTTATTTCTTGTGTTTTTTTTTTGTTGTTATTTATGTAACTTTTATTATTTACACATTATTTCATTTACAAATTAAACAAATTGCAAAAGATACATTCAACCATTAATTTATTCTCACACATGCACAACAAAATATAAACATAATTATAAAGCAATAAGAACAAAAAAAAAGGTAAATCAAATGACAAATTTGATTACTATTATATCATTTATTTTATACTTTCATTTAAGCATAAATTATCATTGGTTAATTTCAATTGCAAATCAAATTTAAAATATACTTTTCTGTGGTAATATTTTTTTAAATTGATAAATATACTTGAAATTGTGGTTTCACATAAATAAGTTTCTTAAAACAAAATGAAAAATTTTAAAACTTATTAGTTCATATAACACACAAAAATTATCCTAATATTCAGCAGTACTTACATGAAGAACAAATTGGCATCACTATGATTGATACTTCCTTAAATGACATGACATTCCGCATGAATTTGGTTTGTTACTTAATCTTGATAAGACTCATATGACGAAGATTATCAAACATTGCAATAATATGCTATTCATGATATTGTTAATGAAATAAAAATTAATGATAGTTCATGTTTGAGTTACTAATTTAAATAAATAACTCATTATTCACTTACAAACATGACTTCTATGTCTAAAAAAAAAAGGTTGCTGATTTCTTGTACATTTTATGCACAAATAAAAGTATATCACATATTTTTCAAGGTTTATCACTAAAGATAATTAATCTTGAAAATCTTTTCTTTTAAAGCTTACAAAAAAAAAGTTTTTGAGTTTTATTGATAGAATAATTATTAAAATTTCTTACAAAAGTTTGAAGTTCTTATTTCTTGTTTTCTGCCAATTATTATTAGATAGTTAAATTATTATTTCACGTATCTAGTTTTCAATATTAATTTACAAAACTCTTTATTCTCAGATATGATCATTTAATTGTATTTGATTACAATTAGATATTGAAGATTTGATAGTTGTTACTTAATCTTGAAACAGATTACAAATAGCTTAATAAAATTTATAATATTACTTTAAATATTTACATACTACAACAGAATATGTTATGAGATTTGTAAATAACAGAAAATTATAAATAATAATTTCTTTAGTCATGTCAACACAGTCATCATATCAATTTATACATAAAATAATGTCATTTAAAGCTGGTTTTCTGTATTTATTATTTATTTATCTTTATTATTAGTCTTGTTTTAGATTACCTTTTATACTGATTTCAGTTGAGTTTTATTTCTTTGATTTAGAATATAATTATTGTTAAGTTGAATCTATTTGAAAAATTAAAATTGAAACATTTATAATTCACTAACTTTCTGAAATGTATTCACCAACAAAATCTATTCTTAAGCATAACTCAATTTTATGAGGCCATTCATTCTCTAAATTACTTTATAATATAAATGTTTTCCTTAATTACAAGATGTGATACAATCTATCACTAATTAGAATTTATCTTTTCAGTACTTGAGTACTAACTAAGCTATGACATACTACACAGGCCGCCGGTAGATAAGATCAACGATCAACCAAAACAATGTCATGGCAACTGAAACATTGGCATGCCTAATCGATAGAAGTGATCAAGGTTTTTTCGTGGTCACCAACGAGATTATGTAATATTGCGGTGAATTGTGGTAAATACCTGTCTTTTACCTGCTGTCGTATTGCAAGCAAGACGTGTTTTTTTCTATTGTCTGTTATACGCCATTTTGTGAGATTTTCATTTTACATTTTGCTAATTGAGAAATTATTGCTTATTTTACATTTTCATTGCTGAGATTTGGATTACTAATTTCTGTGATTGTTAATTATTGCTATTTATTATTTTTATTACTAATTTCAATTTTGATTTTTATTACTAATTTACATTTTGATTGCCGTGTTATTTTTATTACTAATTTATTACTAATCAACAACTTACAAGAAAATGTCGGATATAAAATTGTGGGACTTACCACCTTCTGAAGATGAAGCGGTCGAATTTTTGCAAACATATGGGATTGATTCTAATTTATTAATTCCCATTATTAAATTATATATTTAATTATTGTATTATATATATATATATTGTGCCCTTTTGTATGGGTCTCCATAAATTGTTGTATCAATCTATTTAAAAAATTTTAAATTTAAGATATATTTAACTATATGATGTTAATTTTGTTTATAACAATCTTTTAAAAAGTGTAACTAAAGTAATTCATGAGTGTTTGATATGTGAAAATTGTGCTGATGTTTGAGAGAGACATTTCAATGGGAATGATAATAGTATATGGTTGGGAAAACTGGCCATAATCAATACTGCATTAATAAATTTAATAAATGAATGTTTAAAGTTAAAGTTTTAAAAGACAAGTTAAAATTAAATGCATATATTTATTGTTGATAAAAATTAATATTTAATAAATGAATATAAATATTTTAATTATTAGTAGTACGTAATAGAAGATTAATATTTGATTTTAATACTATCGAATTATTATTTTAAAAGTTGTTATAATATATTATTTATTTTAAAAAAATATTTATTTTTAAAAAATGAATTGTTAGTTTATTTTTAGATTATTACAAGCGTCTGTAGCTCTGTTGTAAAAAAAACAGATGTTAGTTAGACACATACACACATGCTTGGGTTTTTTTTTAGTAAAGTTGCAAAGCTATTTTAAAAATTCTGTTATAAAATTTATAAATATTATTTTGGCTATCATGAAATAAAAATAAAGATAATTAATGTGAAATATTAAATCTGATTTTTAAAATACTGCTTAAAAACATAACGAATAAAAATAGACTTAGTTTGTTTATAAAAATAATCTTATAAAAGTTAAAAGTAAAGTAAGAAAGTATATTTTAAAAAAATGTTTAATGGATTTAAATAAACGATAAAGATTGATTTAAGAATTTAATAATGTGATAAATAATAAATATTAAATAAGTCATTATTTATTTTTAATTCTATCTTGTTGGTAAAATATGTAAATAAGCTAGCAAGTCGATTGTTTAATTCACCAATCAAGTGGGAGTTTTCTTCCGGTATAAAACCAAGGTTCAATTGTTCGGAGGGGACTTGTGATTGAAATTCTTAAAGTAAAGGGTGCTATTAAAAATAGCTAAGTAATTATAGACGCTCTCAAAATCGTTTTAAAATTATAAGAGAGTAGTTTTTTTTAAAATAATTTATAAAAGTTACCGATAAATATGCAGTGTTAATTTATTATAGTTCCCTATTGATCGTTTCCCTATTGAAGCTCAATTTACTATCAAATAATCATGAGGACATCATATAAGGATAAAATGTATTGGAGACTTTATACTGAAAATTTATCAAACGCTGGATTGACTAGGAGAGTTATTAGATGCCTAACAGTAATACGTTGGACTTTGTATAAATTTAAAAACTAATGGTAGTTAATTTTTATAAAATAGATATTTGAAAAAAATGAGAAATACTTCTTTATGAAGCAAGTATTTGTAAATTATAAATTTAAATATATATCTTGGTAAAGATATAATATGTAACAGTAATTGTATAAATATTTGCCTTGTTAAGTCTTTATGGTTTAAAAGACTACATTTTAATAGTTTTAAAAGGCAAATAAATTGGAAATTTAACAGGTAAAGAAATACCTATAAATAAAAATTATTATATTATTAAAGTCTGAACGCTGGTCGTATAGAAGACTCTAAAAATAATCTTACCTAAATATCTGTTACGGAATGCGCAAATATACGTGGATATCCAAATCAATTAAAATAATTAAACAAGAACTTTATAAACTATAGATTAATTTTAAAAATAATAACTTTTAAAAATTTTTCCTTAAAGAAAATGAATATGGATCCTATAAACTATTTTAATTTTATTTTGTTTATGGTGGAACTGACTTTGACTTTTATTTTTTTTAAAAAAAAGAACGTTTTCATTTATTTCATAAAAACTTTTTAAAGACACGTGATGTACCGGAAAAGGAAGTAATGTTTGGTGAAAATTTGTGCCTAGGAAAAAGAACAATATAGTGAAAGAAGACACCGTTGGATGTTATGTAATATGTTTTATTTATTAACTAACATAAATATTTCATTAATTATTGATTTATTAAAGATAGGAAAGGTACATTTACATTTTTTTTAAAATAATAACTAAATACTAATATAATTTTTATTGCATAAAGTTTATTTTATAATTATACAACACGTAATATTTTAAAGAATAATTGTTGAGTGTAAATGTGAAATTATTTTGTAAAACTGAAATCTTGGAGGACATCGTGTGACGGACTGTACATTGAAGTATCATTTATGGTAAAAATTGTGTAATAATAATAATAATTTGATGTATTTACTATGTTTTCTTTAGATCAACCAAATGTTATATGATTATTGAATGAATGTATTAATATTTAAATAATATACACACATAAGATTAATAATAGCAGTTTTATTTTAATATGCATATTTTAAATTGATGATGTAAATTTAGTACAACGTAATATGAGAACCTAGAAATAATTATATGATTCTTTCGTGAATAAATTTTAATGTTTTGTTACAATATTAGGAATTAGATTTTATTATACTAGTGTAAGTTATTTATTTTTTTTTTCTTTTCAAGTTAGTAAGAAGTATATAAAGTCTATATTTTATTTTTATTTTTATTAGATAAGTAAGTTAATTTTACATAGAAATTTATATCTTGATTGAAGGCTTATTGTATATAGAGGATGAGGTATAAGAGAGTTTGGATCGTTATTATTTTTGTTTTTGAAATTGGTCATTTGTTTTTCTGAAATTAAATAAGGTTAAAATGACTTTTGTAGATAGAAGTTTATTAGGAAGGAAATAAGAATAACAAGTAAAAGTGTAATAATTAAAATGGAAAAGAATCATAGAATTTTATTTAACATTATACTTTATAAAAGTTGAAATTATTGAATAATTTAAAATATTATTTTTAAAAGTACATATACGTATTGCATATTTTGATAAGACATGTAGTATGACATTATATCGGAATGAAATAAACAGTGATAATCAATAATTGTTATTATATTACAAAGTTATATCAGTTTATACATTAATTGATCTTTGAGTAATATTAATGGTACATTTAATACATACTAGTACATTATAATATAAATAGCAGTAAGACTTAAGTGAAATAGCATTTTAATTATTAAAGTCTATTTACTTACATATATGCTACATGAATGATATTTCACATAAACCTTTTCTTATATTAATTGATAACAAATGATGTTTATTTAAATTAAAGTCATAAACTTAATTGAATGTTATTGATAGAACATTTTCTGAAATGTATAAATTATCTACTTATGATTATGGAAATAGTAACAGTGTAAAAAACTTGTATTATTATTTTTCTTATTTTTGTTTATTTTCTTTAGTTCCATTTGTAAATGTAAATAGTGTAAATAAGTTATTTGTTAAAGTTAATGTAAATAAATTTGTTAAGTTGTTTAAAAGATGTGTTGAATTCATTATTTTACACCACAGCATTTGACAACAGATAATTTGAATGTACATAATATTTGCACAATATGAATTTATTATTTTATTATTTGAGAAAGAAACACAATATTTTCTTAATATAATTTATAGAAATTGATTGACATTAACATATAATATTACAATGGTCATAAAGTAATTATAATGCACAATATAAGATTATAATATTATTTATTGCCACAGATTGTTAAATTATAAGATTTTAGTCTATTTTAAAATTAAGATACTATATTGAAATGAAAGACATGCATATGATTTACTTATTTTCTTAGTGATTAATGGTATAATTAAATAGATAAGATTAAGCTATACACTAAAGATTATTATTGTCAGTTATTGTTATTAGAATAAGTTAGGTGTATTTAGGTTTGATATTAAATCCCTTATCATTCCTATCTGCACGAATTATTATTACTTTAAGATAATTAGAAGAACCTGAGATCGTTTAATTATAGTTCCTTAACAAAAGATTGAGATGTATTTATCTATTATTATTAAAGATAGTTCATTTATAAAAGTCATAAGAATGCTGTAGAGTTAGGAATGAGATAATGAAGAAGTAATAGTATTCTTATGCCATTGAGACAGTGTTTTGGAAAGACATTGACTCAATGTAAATCTGATTACCAATTGTAACTTCACTTCACAGTCTCATGATTTTAGTAAATATTTATTTAATTAGTACATAATATTGAACTATATTAATTTTTAATAAGTTTATAATAAATCTGATAAGTTATAATATTATAAAGATATATTAAAGATAGTTGTACATATTTTAGCTGAGCATAATGATTTAATTGAGCTAGTCATATTTTAAATTATATCATATATCGAGAAGTGAGGGTACAATATATATATATTATCATCATTTATAAATAATTTTATATTATATATTCATTTCTATTATTTAATTAAACTAAAAATATCTATGCAAATACATTTTATTTTAAAATTTCAATTTGACTCTTCTACATACATCTATGAAAGTCTTCTCAAACAAATATTTCTGGAGAATTTTTTTCTTTTTGGGAAATTAAAAATAGAAAAATAAGTTACTAATTTTAATTTAAAACAGTTTAGTGTCAACAGACAGTTAAAAATAATGGTACTTGTTAATTAGCCACTGTACATTGCTTGGTTGCACTGTTTCTGTGCAAAAACATTTTAATATAATGTTTCTGGCTGGGACAAAATGAAACATTTTTCTTTTTATTTAAAATTGTACATTATTTTTCTAATAGTAAATGAAATGTATAAACACAAATTAAAAAACAAAACACTTGATTAACAAACTAATCTGCCTGAATTAAATGAAATTCCATTCAAGTAAATTGCAGCACGTAGCACTGGAATGTGCAGAGGTGAGAACCAATGGTTTTGCCGATCCGAAGCATCATCCAAAAGATGCATTACTCTGATCAAACCAAGCTTATGATTTCCAAAACAACATGCAACCTTAGACAAGTTTACAATATTCTTAGTATTCTACATTAAACATCAAAAAACAAAACAAAATAGTTTTCTTTTTATTTAAAAATGTATGTTATTCTTGTAATAGTAAATTAAACGTTTAAACAAAATTAAAAAAAAATACAAACACTTGATTAACAAAATAATCAGCCCAAATTAAATTAAATTCTATTAAATTAAATTTCAGCACCTAGTGCTAGAATGTGAAGGGGGGGACAATGGTTTTGCCAAACCAAAGGATCGTCCAAAAGATGCATTACTCAGATCAAATCAAGCCTACGATTGCCTCGTAGCTCTTCTCGTGAAAACGTGCCTATTCGCATGTTCTGGGGAATGGTGTTTGGCCCTATCCTTTTGCAATTCTTTTCACTTTCCAACTTGTGTAGGAAAACGTGGGGATGGGCTTACAATTATTAGTATCTAATAGTAAATCAGCTAGAGTGTAAGATCATTACTTCGAATGCACATTAAAAGAGTTATGGCCAGTTGAATTACATATACCCTCACATCATACGGTAGCAATCTGTGAAGTGTGCACTATTTGCATAGTGTCATGAAGCACATCAGTGGGCAGTAATATTTGTGTGCAATGCCATCTAAGTCTGCTAATGGCTAATATGAATAGAACTGTTCTATATACCTAAGTTTGGCTGCGTAAATGGCATATTTCTGTTTTTGCATAGAAACAGTGCCACCAACCGATGTATAGTGGCTAATTAACAAGTATCAAAATAGTTTATCTCTAGTTTTTTAAATTTTTATCTACAATTACAAAACTAGTTATTTTCTTACAACTAAATTAAAATTATTCTATTAAAAATAATATTGCAGTAATTTTATTATCAAGATTTGCAACAACTATATTGACTTTGATTGCTGAAAAATTTCAAACAATTGTACTTTAGGTATTTTATTAATCAATACTCTTCTATTGCAAGTAATAATGCATACAACAAAGTACATTATGAGATTTATAAGCAATAGCAAACTAAAAATGATGATTTCTATAGTTTTACCAGAACTGTCCATATATCAATTTATTCATGAAAGAATATCTTAAAGTCGGTTTGCTATATTTATCATTGCTTTAGATTTATTAGTTGTCTTGTTTTGAAATGATGTTCTATGTTGATTTCAATTTTGTTTCTTTGATTTAGAACAAAAACAATTAAATTGAATTCATTTGAAAAACTAAAATTAAAACATGATTTCAACATTTCATAAAATTTCTAAAATTTATTGGTTTATTCTTCCAACAAAACCAATTTATAATAATTCAATTTTCAGAGAAATCATTCATTCACTAAGTCACTTTATAATATACAAGATTTCATTAATGGCAAAATATTAATCAATCCATCCATCACCAATCAGAATTTATATCAATTATCTAATTGGATTCTAATTTAATAATTCATAACATATATTATCATTATTTATAAATAAATTTATAGTATATACTCATTTCTACTATTAATTAAAACTAAAAGCATTTATACAGAAATATATTTTATTTTAAAATTTAAATTTCATTCTCCTACAGCATATCTATTACTGTGTTTCCCTGAAAATAAGATCTAATTAGAAAATAAGCCCTAACATGATTTTTCAGGATGCTGATAATATAAGGCCTACCCCAATATAAATCTTAGCTAAGATTGTCAGTCTGACGGGACAATTTCATTCAACTGTTGAAATACATGATGGAAGTATTGAATTATAAAGTAATGATTATATAAATAAATATATAGATTTTTGAACTTGATTAAATGTTACTTAGAATTATTTGGCATGTAGACTCACAACTAATCATTTGAATAAACTTGCAAATACAATTTTACTGTTCAGTTATGAATGCAACATCATTCAGTCTGATATAAAAATTCCTCTTTAATCTGACCTCCAACCATATATATTACAAATAAATAAACATTGATAACCGAAAAGGCTGAAACTTATTGTTAGCATTGATCTTAGTTCACAAATTAATCAAGACAGCTTAATGTTTCAAATATTATTTTAAATTAAATATTACTAATTTCAACAGCACATAAATAACTTTAAATATCATATAAATGAGAATGTCCTGTGATGTGTTTATAATACTAAACTTTACTATTTAAGCAGTGGTAAAAGTTATTTACGTGCTGTTCAAATTATGGTGATAATAATTTTAGTACTAGAATAAATGTAGATTTTTTGTATTTGAATAAATGTAAATTTTTGTACATGACAATAAAAATAAAACAACCCCTGAAAATAAGCGATAAGCAGTTTTTTGGAGCAAAAATTAATATAAGACCCAGTCTTATTTTCTGAAAAATAGAGTATGAAATTTTTTAAAACTGAAGTTCTTGAATGTTTTTTTTTTTAAAACAAAAAATACAAAAATTAATTTCAGTTTTCATTTTAGTAGTTTAGTATCAGAAGAAAGTTAAAAATAGTTTATCTCTTGTATCTATAAATGATAAAATTAATCATTTTCTTACAACTGAATTAAAGTTATTCTGTTAAAATTAAGTTTGCAGTACTTTCTGCTGTCTAAATTGCCATTAATTGTACTGATTTTGATTGCAGATTTTACAAAAAAATTTACAATCTATTATACTTTATAAAAACAAAACTATTCTATTGTAAAAAATGATTAAGATTAGGATAGATAAGGAGGTTTATCTTTGTGATTCCCAAATAATTGAAATCAAATAATATATTGCAAAAAAGTTTTGTAAGCATATTGAACATTTAGACAAAATTTACTAACCACTTTTAATGACTTGTGTATTGAAAAACTGTTTCCAAAGTTAGCATATAAACTCTGGAATGTGCAAAACTGGAAAAAAAAAAAATCAATCATTCAATATAAAGGGGGGTGGGAATTGAGTATATAAATATCAAATATATATATATAATTAAATATTATATATAAAGCTCGTAAATAAACTCTTAACAAGCTTTGCAGAATATCCCCAATCCCAGACTGATTTCTGCTACTGGCTTGCTTCCTCAGTGAAGTGCTAGGATATTCAAGAAAGCATTGCTTGAATAGCCTAGCACCTCACTGAGGAAGCCAGTAGCAAACATCAGTCTGGGGTTGGGAATATTCTGCAAAGTGTGTTAAGAGTTTATTCGCGAACTCTATATATAACATTTGTAATACAAGTTTGTTAAATTAGGTCATGTGACAGAAGACTTGATTTCTTTATAATTAAATATATAAGAATCCAGAATTTACATAAGAAAATCAGTAAAACATCAGGTGAAATGATTATAAAAAATTATAAAAATAGGAAAAACAAGTCAAGTAGTTTTTCCTTTAAGGCAGTAATATTAAAATTAACGTTATTAGAGGGAAATATTCTATTATCCTGATTTTAATAAAATTTTCAAATTGTTTAAACTTAATATGGCTGATGTTTGTCTTAATGCTTTTATTTCTCAATTGTCTAAACAATCTTTAACAACTCTTGCTTCTCCCTGAATCTAGTCAGTGCAGATCATTATTCTCTTCCACTTTTGATCACAGTAAATAAATTTTCCAGATATGTAGTGATCTAGTGGCACCCTCTGTGATTAAAGATAGGTATATTAAATTTTGGTGCCCAATGTAGACCATATAAATTAATGCAAATAACATAAACATATGAAACAGATCATATGATTCTGCAAAATTAAATAATAAAAGTATTGCATCTGATCAAATGCTGAAATGCAAAAACTATCAACAGTGAATTAAACTCCATGAACTCTGAGAATGATATATCAGTCCTGAAAATACTGAAGTAAATAAGATAAAATAATATATTGGATAAAATGAATTTGCATTTTTAAGACAGAAAAAAAAAATTTCTTGATATATTTTGTTCTGAAACATTGTCAGAATCTTGAGGGACAAAAATATATGTAAAGAAAAATCAGAATAAAAATATTAGCATATGCTGAACTACATAAATTAAATATTTAAAATAAATTGAATGTGCAAACTATTATGAAAATGGAATTTTTTGAATAAAGATCTCATCAATGTTTGGTTTAGGTTGAAGACTTAGATTAAACACACAGTAATACATATGATAATGAGTACATCTTATGCCTTGATTTTGATTGAATATTATTCTAAACAAAACAGAGAATATGCAGACAAAGTTATAAAAGATATACAGAACTGAAAAACATAATGTCATAAAATTGCCAAAAATATTGGTCTATGGCAAAATAATATATATGCTGGCAACAAGTGATAAAAACATTTTCCAATTTATATTAATTCTCAATGTAATTTTACAGATATCCTTGAATACATGAAAAATAGCTTTCATTCTAAAAAAATTTAAATTGATTAAAAACAATGATTATTACAGTAATTTTGTGTACTTTAAGCGTGACAGAATAGCACAAGTTTAAATTGCAAAAATGTAACAGAGTAAACTATTTCTGTAGCACTGTCCTGCAAAAAGTAAGCCAATATTGTTACTATTTACATTCAACAAACATATGTAAATGCTGAAACTCCAGATTTGGATATACAAATAGAAAAAAAAATTAAATAAATGATTAAAAAAAACTTCATAATGAATCAATTTTAAAGAGAAAATGTTCTACACATATTACTAATATAGTGAGATCTATTATAATAAAAGCGTCTATAAGGCAAATATTACCACAAAGACATCGGTGCTGATGTAGTACACACTCACGGCCATTTTGAATTTTAAAATCCATCTAAAACCCCTGCTGACACATCCAAATGATAAATGACATTGATAATCAACACGTGGTTTCAAAAATAGCAGTTACAAAATTGCAAATTTCATCATTAATTAAAAAATAAAAATGCAACTTTCATAAGTAATTAATATGAATTTAAAGTACTTAAACAGAAAAAATAAAGGAAAAAACAAAAAAATTGAAAAAAAATATTAATAAACTAATCAAACCAAGCTTACAATTTCCAAATACTTAAAGATTATAAGTTGTAAAATATGAATTATGCTATATGCCAAAAGATTATAACTTATAAAATACAAATGTTAATAAATAATGCTGGTGCAAAGTAACAGTTTGCGTGGAGGGGGGACAATAGTTTTACCAGCGCTTTACACAAGGGAGGGCTCTAAAATATGAATTATATTATATGTACATGAAATAAAAAATATTATTTTTACTAGTATATAAGTTCTAAAATATGAATTTAAAGCACTTAAACAGAAAAAGAAAAGGAAAAAGCACAAAGACAAAAAAAAAATTAATTACAAATCCACATTTTCAATAAATGTAAAATTGATCAAACTTTATATTGAAATAACATTATTTCTATAATGAATAATAAATCACATTTGTCTAAAGTAGAGTATTAATTTTACAATTAAAAAAAATAAATGAGATTTTTTTTTTACCAAAGTGAGTTTAGTTGTGTGCATCATTTCTCATGTCATTATTAGCTGACAGTTGGATAAAAAGTATTTTACTAGCTGGTGGATGGATAAAAAAGAAATTTAATAAATAAATCTGTCTTATTTAGATCCTTTTTATCATATTTCATCTTAACATTAGTCAAAAGAATAATTGTCTAAAGTAAAGAATATTAATTTTACATTTAATAAAAAAAATATATATCACATTTTTTCTTACAAAAGCAAGTTTAGTTGTGCTTAATTTCTCACATGTCGTTATTAACTGGCAGATGGATTAAAAAAAATTTAATGAATAAATCTCACATTGAAATTCTTTTTATCCAGCCACCAGCTAATAATGACATGTGAAAAATGAAGCACACAACCAAACTTGTTTTGGTAAAAAAAAAATCTCATTTATTATTATTTTTTTAATTGTAAAATTTATACTCTTTACTTTAAATAATTATTCTTTTGACTAGTGTTAAGATAAAATGTGATTTATTATTCATTATAGAATTAGCATTATTACAATATAAAGTTTGATCAATTTTATGTTTATTGAACATATGGTTTTTAATTATTATTTTTTTCAATGTTTTTGCTTTTTTCCTTTCCTTTGTCTGTTTAAGTAATTTAAATTCATATTTTAAAAATTACAAACTAGTAAAAATAATAAGCTTTATTTCATATAGGCATATTTATTGAACATGTTGTTTTTTAATTAATATTTTTTCCAATCTTTTTGCTTTTTCCTTTCCTTTTTCTGTTTAAATACTTTAAATTCATATTTTATAAATTATAAGCTAGTAAAAATAATATGCTTTATTTTATATGGGCATATAGTATAATTCATATTTTAGAAGCCCTTCTCTATGTATGCCAGCGTTAAAACCATTCATTGTCCCCCTTCCTCGTAAACTATGGCGCTTTGCACTGGCATTATTTATTAATATTCATATTTTTTGTAAGTTATAATCTTTTGACATATAGTATAATTTGTATTTTACAACTTATAATCTTTAAGTATTTGGAAATTGTAAGCTTGGTTTGATCAGTTTATTAATTAATATTTTTTTAAATTTTTTGTTTTTTCCTTTCCTTTTTCTGTATAAGTACTTTAAATTCATATTCAAACCAAGTTTTTATTTTTTAATTCTCGATGAAAATTGCAAAATTTGTGTTTTACTTTTTTAATTATTGACGAAAATTATGATTTAGAACGAATGGTAATACCAAAACTACATGTTGGTAATGGATATCATTTATCACTTGGATATATCAGCAGGGTGTTGGATGGGTTTTAAAATTCAAAATGTCTGTGAGCGCATACTACATCAGCACCAAGATATCTTTGTCATGTTTGTAATGCTTAAGATATTAAGTCAAATTTACTTACTTGCTTATGTGAACCTTTAGTCATAAAAATATATTATACTTATTTTTTTTTTTTAAATGACTGCTGTCTATATATAATAGTTTTGGCTATAAGCCTGGAAATAACAGTTAAAAAATGGATTAATGTTGTGAAAAAAATTTGCACAGAAAAAAAGCTGTAAAACTATCAATGAATGCAAATGCTATGACAAATGCCATTGGTTAACATAGGATATACAAACATTTTTTAGAGTTTCTGAAAAGCAGTTAGAAAACTAACTACTGTCATAAAAAAAAACAACCTACAAATCAAAAAGTGAAAGTAAAGTGATTTTGATAGTATGAATTTTCTTATACTTTAAATTAGATTTTAATTTTATTATGTATCAGTAAATGTTAGAATGTAATGATAAGAAAAAAAAAACATTTCAAGTTAAAAAGTAGAAATTCTCAATATATGGGGTAATCAGTGATAAATGAATTTTTCATTTATATTTTTATTTTACATTTTTAAAATTTTGGTTTTATTTTTCATTAAAATCAAACTCTTCAGTATGTATATTTTTACATTTATATTTTTGATTTGCTACTCTATTTTTCACATTTGAAATGATTATTTTGAATGATAACTTTGCTCTAGACTGTGAGCTTGCAATAGATTGCCCAAAATATACATATTTAATATAAGCTACAACACATAGATGAATATAAAAAATAAACTTTGGAAACAATTAAATTCATTATAGCAGACTGCTATATTTTGGAATATAATGAAAAAATAAAAGGACTTCTAATGATTATCTCTACAATTCGTCATACCACAATACTGTAATATATATCTTCTACTAATGCAAATCAATGAATTAAAATCTGATTTTCAAAATCTTAAAATTTAACTTTATAATAAAACAATTTGAAGATCAAATTAATAATAATAAAAATAAATCTTAATAAATTAAATATGACAAGAAACAACTTAAAAATAAACAACCTTAATATTAGAGGAAATAATGAAGGAAATTAAAGGAAAGAACAAAGCCCTTAAAATAATCAAGCATTTAGCAAAAATGATACACACATCTCAAATCTAAATTAGAAGATTATACTATACTATTTTTAATATGAGAACCCTAATAATTTTTCTGCCACTAATATCTATAGTAATTAACACTACTATAAAATTAAATAAGATGCAAATTATATCAATTTAAGTGTATTTAGTGTTATTATCATTCAACTGCATACTTCCTGTCAAAGCTAAGAATTTGTCTTCAATATTCAGGAAATAAAAATAAAATAATTATGTATTCCCTTGGGTGGTTGTCAACCAGTTTTATAAAACAGTTGCCTTACTTTTTATCAATTATAGCCCCTTAACATTTAACATTAAATATATATAAGAAAATATTCCAGTGCATATCACTAGCTGAAATTCAGACTTTACATAGTTACTCTCAAATTTCTTTATTTTTTCTAAGTTCAAATATTAATTTTGCCTTTATTATTTTTCTGAAAATTTAATAGCATATGATACAAACATAATCATATACTACTTGTGCATTAGTATATTCAATTAGAAGAAATATTTTTATTGACTAACAAATAAATACTTATAGTGTCTTAAATTATTTCCTTTTAAAATCAAATCAATGTAAGCATTCTATTCATTCCCAAAGTCTCCAAATCACTTGATTAGATGATTATCAAAAATTCTTTTCCTATGCCAAAATTAACACACATAATTAGTAAATGAAAAGATTCATAAGAAAATAATAATGAGTTAAACATTAGAATACTTATTCTAATAATGGAAATATATCTAGAGTCATACACTATGTCATTTACAAATTGAAGTTAAACATGTCACTTGGACTTGTCTGTCCATGATTTTTCAAGTAACTAACCACTTGATTGTTATTATTTTCTTAAAAATAGGATTATAAAAATTTATTCATTCTAAATACTAAACATATTCCAACAATAATATTTAAAATAGAAAAGAAATTTCAGTTTATATGTCCATCAAACAAATTTAATAGGGCCGTCAATTAATATTATGTTCATGATAGTCATCAATATATATAAATTGAGATTGCAAAAACTAAAACAAAGTTGTGATCATTGATAATCTTCTTTAACCTATATATTAAATTGCCTTATTATACTCTGACCTACCTACTTTAAAAAAAAATTGTAATTAAATATTTTGTAAAAAAAGTTAGATGATCTGCCTTTATCTACAACACTATTTCATATTAAAAACCTCCTTCCCCTTCCCTAGAAAAACAAGGTACTATGTTTGTAGTAGTTTAGAACACTCATTTTGGAAGATTCTTGGTTCAAAAACATGTCAAGAATCTTGTATTTTTATATTGGACTATTTCCATCATCTAATATGTGTGTTGAAAGTCTTCAGAAAAATTTAATTTTATTTAAATATTCCAAATACATTCAACTGTTAGTAATAGCACATCAAACAGGTTAGTATATGCACAGTGTTTCGAGAGCTATTATTTTCCTCTCTTGTTCAGGTGTTGCTGGCTTGACCAGTGACAGTATTAGCATGGGATTTTAACCTGGATCCTTAGATTATTGAGTATTGAATTTTAAGGCAACTCTCTAACCAACTGCAACATCCTGCCAAAGGCAACAGCTAGTAGAAATCTTATATACTTACCTATGATGTTCCTCCTGATTTCTCCACTTTTTCCTAAGAGCAAAGTTGATTAGTGATTTCCATACATTATGTACAGTCACACTAGATTGACTAATGGGATTTTTTGCCATTGGCATGTGAGCAGCTTCTTTAAATTTTCTTCTTTGTACTTTTTCTTCTCTATCCAATATTTTTGTGTTTTCCCTATTGAACATATATTCATTGGCACATACATGGTTTGCTACCTTAGACAGGTCTGTTTTCTTTCTTCTAATCATCAGTTTGTATTCTTGCAAGCACTTTTCAATGGGATGATTGCTCTCACCAATATATGTTTTTCCAAATTCACATAATATTTCACCGATGCAGTTTTTTCTTTTCAGCATTTCAAGCTTAGGCTTTGTAGATTTTAGAATTTCAACAAGTGTGGTAAGACGCTGGAAAGCTGTTCGGATATTATACTAATTGGAGATTTTCTTTGTCTGCTATTTTTGGAATGTATGGGTACACTCAGTACCAATAATTGTCTTTTCTCTTGATGGTTCTTTTGGTGTCTAACATTTTCTTATTATGGATAACCATTTTTCATAAGAGTTTGTTCTATATAGATCTATTTTTTTTTTTTCAAATCACTTGTTTCTGAATGAACTTTCTTTGCTCAGTTCCATAGTGATAGTATAATTTCATTTTTTGTGTCTCTGGTGTGACTGGATGTATAGGCTAGGTATTTTCCTGAATGTGTAGCTTTTTGAAAAAATTGTAGTTTTGATTTTGCCATGAGGGAGTCTGGTCACAAGAACATCTATGAATGCCAATTTTTGTTCTTGTTCTGATTCTATTGTGAATTTAATTGAAGGGGATATGTTGTTGATGTGTTTTCAGAAAGTTTGTAGCGGTACTTCACCATGTGGCCATACAACAAATGTATCACTTACATAGTGAAACCAAATTGGTGAGAATAGTTGTCCCATTGAAAAGCACTCAAGAACACAAACTGATGATTAGAAAAGAGAAAACAGACGTTTCTAAGGTAGCATAAGTATGTGCCTATGAACATATGTTCAATTGGGAAAACACAAAAATATCGGATAGATAAGAAAAGATACAAAGAAGAAAATTTAATGAAGCTGCTCACATAATAATGGCAAAAAATCCCATAAGCCAACCTAATGTGACTATACATAATATATGGAAACTACTAGTTAACTTTGCTCTTAGGAAAAAGTGGAAAAATTAGTAGGAAGCTCATAGATAAGTGTATGAGATTTTTGCTAACTGTTGCATTTGGCAGAATGGCTCAGTTAATTAGAGCATTACCTTAAAATTCAATACTCAAGAATCTAAAGGTCCAGGTTCAAATCTCAACTGACACCGGTCAGGCCAGAAACACCTGAAGAAGAGGGGAGAATAATACCTCTCAAAACATTGTGCATATACTAACCTGTTTGATGTGCTATTTATTACTAAGAGGTGAATGTATTTGGAATATTTAAATAAAGTTAAATTTTTCTAAAGACATTCAATACTCATATTAGATGATGGAAATAGTCCAATATAAAAATATTAAGTAAAACACCATCATCACAAACCTTCAGGAAAACAATGTGCAAGAATCATCTTCCAAAAACTATGAGTACCTAAAGTATCAAAGCTAATTATAAAAATTCAAGGCAAAATAACTATCCAGTGTTTTTAATCACAAGAAGCATGCTTGTATGCTAAGCACACGAAACTCAAATTAAACCACTAAACATCACGTGATCACTATCTCTTATACTATCACATAATTGTTATTAAACCAATGCAAAACTCTCCATACAGTAGTGCCATCCTGTGCCAACCAGAGTAATTAATGGATGCCAGAAGGCTTGTGCATAAAATCACTATCTAGTGCCTACTCATCCAATATCCCCAGACTAGTTTCTAGCTTGTGGCCTTTGTCAGTGAGGAGCCTTCAATCTAAGAGCACCGCACCTAGATCTTAGGTTCTAATGCAACCCTCCAGCAGCCACCTTTTATCTCTGCTTAACTACAAAACTATAAGAATGAAATTGAAAACACAATAATATTTTCAATCGAACTTTTTAAGTTCAAGAGCTCTTGAACTTAGATTGAAAATATTATTGTGTTTTCAGTCATATGGGTCTGAATTCAGTTCAGCACCCGTACATTTCAGTGTCTTTGGTTCTTTAATAACCATAGCCACCACTATCCTATTAGGCAGGATTGGTGTTAAACCACTAAACATCACATGATCACCATCTCTTATATCAGCACATAATTTGTTATTAAATAAGGCAAAATTCTCCAAACAGTAGTGCCACCATGTGCCAACGAGGCATCCATTGATTACTCTGGTTGGCATAGGGTGGCACTACTGTATGGAGAGTTTTGCCTTGTTTAATAACAATTATGTGCTAATATAAGAGATGGTGATCATGTGATGTTTAATGGTTTAACACCAATCCTGCCTAATAGGATAGTGATGGCTATGGTTGTTAAAAAGCCAAAGACACCAAAATGTATGGGTGCTGAACTGAGTTCAAACCCATATGACTATATAAGCTATTGAGCTTAGATTGAAAATATTATTGTTTTCCAATTTCATTCTCATAGTTTTGTAGTTAAGCAGAGATAAAAGGTGGCTGATGGAAGGTTGCTTTAGATCCTAAGATGTAGGTGCAGTGCTCTCAGATCCAAGGCTCCTCACTGACGAACGCCACAAGCCAGAAACTAGTCTGGGGATATTGGATGAGTAGGCACTAGATAGGGATTTTATGCACAAGCCTTCTGGCATCCATTGATTACTCTGGTTGGCACAGGGTGTTACTATTGTATGGAGAGTTTTGCCTTGTTTAATAACCATTATGTGCTAGTATAAGAGATGGTGATCATGTGATGTTTAGTGGTTTAACACCAATCCTGCCTAAGAGGATAGTGCTGGCTATGGTTGTTAAAGAGCCAAAGACATCAAAATGTATGGATGCTGAACTGAGTTCAGACCCATATGACTATATAAGCTATTGAGCTTAGATTGAAAATATTGTGGTTTCTATTTCATTCTCATAGTTTTGTAAGTAAGTAGAGATAAAAGGTGGTTGCTGGAGGGTTGCATTAGATCCTAAGATGTAGATGCAGTGCTCTCAGATTCAAGGCTCCTCACTGATGAAGGCCACAAGCCAGAAACTAGTCTTGGGATATTGAATGAATAGGTAAGTAGATAAGGATTTTATGCACAAGCCTTCTGGCATCCACTGATTACTGTGGTTGTAAATAAAAAAAAATTGATTTCTTATATAGCTGATTTATTATCATTACAATATATCAATCTTCTAATATTAATAAAAAAGATTACTATAAAAAATTAACTTCCTCTCTGTTTCTTTTGCTTCACAAAGACAGTTTGCAGAAGTTCCATTTAATGACTAACCTTTTAAACTGACCAACTTATCAAAAATTAGTGTAATCAAACTGAATGCTGAACTTTATATTCTCCTGTATCTTAATTTTGTAGTTTAAATAGTGGCATAGGCCAACAATATGACTATTTTCCAAATCTTTGACTAGTACCCAATAGTTCAGTAATTCATCAACAGTAAAAAAAATTCCTATAATCTTTGAAGATTCATAAAATTAAAAGGCTCATAGTAATTAACTTGAGGGAAAATTAAGCTAAAATTGTCAAACTGTTTTTAGGACATATTTGGATTGTATGATCCTTAATTTTGACATGGTGAACACAATAGCTACTAAAATTAATTAACCAGAAAAATAAACAAACAAAAATGTAGCATTCCCTTTCTTGTTTGCTAAATTTCTAAATAAATTTTATCTATCAATAAATGAGCAATTTTAAATTTGATATGCTTGCAATTGTATGCAAAATATGTTATTTCACTCAAGCATCACATGAACTCCTTGATACAAAAAAATTGAATGACCAACAATCCAACAGAAAGATGAAGATGACATAAATAATAAAACAGGACTATCATTTATGGAAAGAATAAATTAAACTAAGTGATAAATGAAAGTTTGATCTGGTTTATCAGAAACTAAAAATAACAATATATATATGGTGAAACAGTAGGTTATGATTCCCTACCGTTTCACTTAAACTTTGGTTGTTAGCTCTACCTGAGCTGGATTTAAACTCATTTAGAATACCTAAACAAGGGCACTAACATAGCTATATGTATCACCACATATATATGCGAACAGACATGGGTAATATCATTTATATTAGTATATTACAGCAGATAAAATTTTGATTTGCAGATAAAATATATTTATACCATAGATTTAATTCTATGAAAGGTCTGATTTATTATTTTGTTTTTATAGTAAATTCATATGTATATGTATGATCCACCATACATCGTGATATATACAGGATGGCATGATTTAGATTTCATTGAAAAGTTTTAGTGATTCTAAATTGTAAATAAAATGATCCTAAACAAATTGCCATTAAGTTACTGCACCTATGGGAAAATAAGTTTAAAATTAGTAAATTTTACAAAAATATGTTTACAACAAAAAATTATATGTGTGAGTAAAATTAGTATACCAGCACTATTCAAACTCCCTTTGGGATTTGGGATATCTTGTTTAAAATTCGAACAAAAGTTTAAATCATTTAAAAAAAAATCTAAAATTCAAAGTTAACATCAAGTGCTAATGGGTTTTCAGGCAATAAATAAATTGTCAACAAGCAGGTGGTCTGAAATGAGGATTATATAAATAGGAAATATTTTGGACTATACACACACACACACTATTTGAAAGAAGAGTTGTCATCAGAATTCACATCGGTCTAAATCTTGAAATGTCTGGCTAAGGAGGCAAGTTTTGCTGCCTCTGTATGAGAAAACGGAGAGTCTGCTACCATCTCATGTGCCTGACAATGTGACCACTCTCATGGATGAAGACTTCCAGCAACAGCCTGTCATGAGAAGAACCGGGAACCTACCCAGAAGAGAATGCCGCCATGCCTGAAATCTAGGGCCTAAATCACCAGCGCCTAAATCACCAGCTGCAATAAAGGAAATTGGTAATATCATTCCAGAATCGCAGAGCTCTAAATCAATTTTAATCTTTAAACCTTTAATATTAAAAAGCTAGCTTAATGTAAAAAAGAAAAGAAATAACTGAATGGTCAAACTCTTTTAATTATAAACTGTTTTTTTTAAATTTTGCCTACCTACACTTTGTAATTTCTACTTATTCATTTAAATCAAATCAATGTACTCATCTAATTCCTAGTTTTCTATCAGTGCAGTTATGCCTATATTTTTATTCTATTTTATTTTCAAAATGTATTATATATGTTGCCGTATGCCAATGCTTCAAAACAGCGAGCATTCTGAATTTAATAAACTTGGGCAAAGATATGATTTTAATGTCTTCATTTAATTATCTTTTAATAATGCCCGTCAATTAAGGAGTGTACTGTTTCAAAATCCTATATTACCAATAATGCCATACCACCCTGCACTCGCTGTTATTGATTATTTATTTATCATATAAGTGTATAGTGTGGTTTGCTCTTTGGGTTTTGAATTATGATTTTAAATATATGTAGTAACAAGTAATAGACTATCTTTAAGGATAGTTATAAAGTATATTTATTAATCTATTATTAATTACCACTGAATATACTTTTCCCTCCTTAATTAGTTATTAAAGATGTAGATTAAAGCATATTAAACAAGACTGATCATTTACTTTGCCATCTAATTAGCATAAATATAACACTATTTTAAGAATTTGCTTCTGTTAGCTAAATCAAGAGACACTATCTGTTTAAGTACATTTAACTATAATTATACATGCTTGATTGTTTATTGCATTGCGGATGTGTTGTCATAAAGTACAATGTATGCAACATGTTTAGCTGTATTTTTTAAAAATGGGATTATGGTTAAGCCGCTCCATTCTACTATTTTGGGTCTGTGCACCAAGCTTGTCCTGAGTTTAAGGCCAGGTCACTTGGTTTAGCTATCCCTGCTCCTGAACTTGAAATGTTCATATCATTAGCAGCAATATGTTCGGTCCCAGGGTATCAAGCATTGGTTGTAAGAACCTGTGAAGAATTAACCATCCACAAGGCAACTTTGTTAGTAGTATTTGAGCACAGAATGGTGAGACTAAAGTAGCCAATTCTTTCCTCCTATCAGTTTTGGTCTGAAACCGCACCTTGGCTACTAGGTTAAATCTACATCAGCTTGAGTTTATTTATGTGCTCACACCTTAGGTAGAAATATAACATTTATATAGCACTGTAATGAATAATCTATTCTGGGCTGGTAGCAAAACACAAAGTTAAGGTAGGATTGGGTATACTACTTTAGGCATAATCTTAAGTGACTGCATATACACACACACAGTATGTAAAAATGAGATTGCTATAATATTTCCGTCTCATCCACCATGACGCTTGCATGCATTCACTTCCACATTTGAAACTTGTGTTCTTTTTGTTTTTGTCTCTTATTAATTAATAAATTGTAACATTTTTATTTACAACTGTCACACTCACTCTACTCACAACTTTGATATCATCAACCTCAGATAAATATAATAATGATTATTATTAATCATTTACTAAACTAGAGATTATTTCTAGCACAGATATAAACTTTAATAATGATTATTACTAATTATTTACTAAACTAGAGATTATCTCTAGCACAGATATAAACTTTAAACCTCAATTAATATATCTAATTTTTTAATTTTAAACATACATACACACACGGAGTTATTCATCTTTCTTTTTCCCATGAGTAATATCTTTGTTGATATATAACCTCCATACTTCCCCATTCTTTTTAAAATTCATATAAATAAAGATACAATAGAAGATAAATGATCCCCAAGATGCATTTCATGCTGAATCAGCACTCATCAGTTGGCCTTAGGTCACCATCTCTCATATATATCTCTATTATATGAAAAGTATTATAGATAAATATCCTTTATATAATACTTTTCACATATATATGAGAGACGGTGACCCGGGCCAATTGATGAGTGCTGGTTCAGCATGAAATACATCTTGGGGGGTCATTTGTCTTTTATTGTATCTTCATTTATATGAATTTAAAAAGAATGGGGAAGAAGGTTGTTTAATATATCTATAATTAATAAATATTTAAAATTATGCTAGTTTCGTATGTTTTTCTCGATTGTAGTTAATTCCAATCCAATTTAACCTTTATTTAGTATATTACTTATGATTAAGGTGCATTGCCGTTAAGTTTCAAATATTATCTTCCATTAACATGCTATGTCAGTTTATTTTGAATACTTGAAGTTAGTTTTATGTTTAGTCAGTCCCTGAGTCTTATGTTTTCCTGTGTTATGCAACTGTGAAGAAATTGAGACCAAATTTAATCTCAGAGATGTCATTTATAAGGTGTTAAGTCATGGAGTATTGGCAAATGATCTGAAGCTTAGTTGGATCCAGGATCTCACCATCTCACTCTGGTCAGCTTTGTATATTTGCCTGGATTCTGGATTTTGTTGCATGAATGCACAAATCTGACTGCCTCAATGGAAAGAATGAATTAAACTAGATGATAAATAAAATGAACACATGAGGTTTGATCTGGTTTGTTAGAAATTAAGCAGAACAAAACTTAAACAGTCTTAAATGATATAAAAAAAATTTTTTAGTGGTATTTTGAAAGATAAAAAGGGTGCAACAAAATGTATTAATACTGATGCATGGAATCAGATAAAATATAATATGACATGATAAGCAATTAAGTCATCAATTAATAAAAATGATGAAAAATAATCAATATTGGGAGTTTGAGATGTGAATGCAATGCTCAAATGAATATTAAAGATGAATTTTTGAACAACTAAATAATAAAATTGTAAAAATTAGAATGTCTACAGAACTGGTATTATTCAGAGGCTTTAATAAAAGAACAAGTAGGAGAGAAGAGACTAAAATTGTAAATCGATATGATGAAAATACAATAAATGATAATGAAATACTTCTGATTAATGCACGCATGCAAAAGTTCATGGATATTGAATGATTTTTGTCAAATAAAGAAATTTATAAATATGCATGGACTCAAAAATACTCAAAATCTTAGTTGATCATAAGAGTCGTAAGAAATTATATAAGTTAAGATAGGTAAAAAGTTATGGTTAAAAAATGATTTTAAACTCACCGAAGAACATTTCAAATATTTAAATAATTGTATATATTCAGTCACAAAAAGCACCAAAATGTATACAAAGAAATAGTTAAAGAATCCATATTTATTGGTGGGATTGGTAGATTGAGAATAAGACAATGAAAAAAAAAAAACAGACCTATCATAAATATTTAATTATGGAACAAATCAAGATAAAATTAAATATAAAAAATCCAAGCAAAAGTTTGGAAAAAAATAATTCACAAACATATATAAAATAAAAACACAGGAAAGAAATTATAAGAGAACTGATTCACATTTAAATGGAAAAAGAAACAATGAAAGTTGGAGAATGACTAAGAGTCTAAGGCAAAAAAAAAAAGATATACTATCAATTACAGTAAAAAAAAAAAAAAACATTTACAAATAGTGTGAATTTGAGAGGGTTGATGAAGAATAAAATATATAAATGATAAAATAACTTTAATATTGACATATCACTAAAAGCTCACCATCCAAGTGGAATCCCATTATAATTAATTAAAAACAGAAATAAAAAAATGTTTGACTATTAACTGATTTGTTGTAAGATTGTAGTAATGAATATGAGATCTCTATTACATGTAAAATATTATTCACTACAATTCATAAAAAGAATAGAAAGGACACTTATAAAAACTTTAGAGCAATGTTGATCAAATTTCAGCTAAGCATGTACTTTTCCCCAAATTTTCATTATTACTAAAATCATCATTATCAATGTCCATGTAAACAAAAATATGATTATTTTTAATAGAAAAAATTCAAAGGATATAAATTTTAGTTAACCTAAATAATTTATCAACGAGAAGAATAACATTGCTTATGATGGAATAAAATGTCAACAAAAAATTTTATATTTCAAATGCAGTTTTCATGTACATTGCAGTTCCACTTCTTCATCTTAATATCTATAAGGGTTAAAAATCTAACTTCACATAGATATAAAATTGAAAAAAATTACCTTAATTCATTAATTCAGGAAATTCATTCTGCATTTGTAGCCAAAATGATAACAATGTAACAATGTATTGTTATTGTATTTACTTTTTAGGAAACCATCAGAAATTACTTATAAAAGTTATCTTTTTCTGTTGTAGTCATTTTGTAATAGAAGTGTTGATATTTAAAGGATAAAAGATATCATATTCATTTGTAAACTTTGTAAATGCTACATGATAGTAATTCTTACATGTAAATGCTACATGATAGTAATTCTTAACAATCTCATCAATTTGATCATATGAATTTGTAAGCAATTCATGAAGAGATGGAAAAGCTCAAATTCTCTACTATCAACCTGCTTTTGCTATAACTTCATCTTTGACAATCTGTTGTTCACATTACATTACAAACGAAATATAAAAATCTCACATTGTAAAGATAAATTAAGACTATTTAATATAGCAAATACATCTGTATAATATGCTAATTAATTGGACCATTATTTCAAATCAAGATGTTCATTAAAAAAAGCTTAAAATAGTTCATTTTAAAGTTCCTTTAATACAATTTCTGATTTTTATAGCTTCAATGAGAATTGTTCTTAGGTCTGTAGACATAAGTATAGTCAAAGTCTTTTTCTTTAGGCAGCAGGATTTCAACCTACATTGAAATAAGCTCTTTTTATATCCAATTATGCACTTTACTCCATTCACGCATATTCCAAAACAATTCTTTAAACAGCTTGTTTTAATGCATGACTGTATTTGTATTGCTGAATATTTCTTCTGCTGTATGTTGTAACAAGAATAGGGAAAACATAAATATGTTATTAAGTGTTTGATTTTTTTTTTGGTACCTGACAAACACTAAAAGATTTGCAAAACTTGTAAAGATGACATTCACTATATAAGAATGATTCATATATATCAGGTAACAATGCTCATTTTTACATTTTCAGCCATTGCAATGAATCTTCAACATCAATAGAATTTGAAATGCAAAGCTACTGGAAAAACTTTTTGCATTATCAACAATCACAATATCTGCTATTAGCTTTGCTGCAGATTTGATCAAGGTTTCACAAATTGCTTTCATTCCCCACAGTAGCAACAGATGACATAATGCTTTTAAAGCATTCTTATTTTCATCTCTTAGACACATCATTTTTTGAGATTCTTTAAAATTTTAATTTATTTAGAAAAAATTCTATAGATTTGTCCTTATAATCATTATATTTTGATTGAAAATGTGATTTAAGTAGAATGATTTTATACATTAACCAATCATTAAAATCCACAATTCAAGCAATTCATTTCACATTTAGAAATTTTTTTTCATTTTCTCCTTAGTTTGTTCTTTATCAATATCAAACAAATACTGTTATCATTTTATTTGATTCAGATGTAACATCAACAACATATTCTTGTTATTTACAAACAATTTGTATCTGCTACATAGAAATTTTGTACAATATTATGATAGTTTTAATAATGTATATTATAAATGGAATCTTCAACCAATGTTCCAAACTTAAAAATTTGAAAACTAAAAAATAAATTAATTAATATATGCATTATAACTTATATACATTATTAAAACTATCATAATATTGTACAAGTGGCACAAACCTATTAATCATTTTAATTAACACCAAATTTGTAATATAAAATCATAAAGCTTGTTATTTAATATCTTTTTAGTCTTAATTCCATCCAATAATTCACCTCATTATTTAGTAGTCATATATATTCTTAGCATCAACACAGGCTTGTATTTAATGTTTATGAAGGACCATCCATGAATTTGCAAACTATTCGAATGAAACAGTTATTATAATTTGAGTAAGAGAATTCATAATAATATATAATTTATTGAGAAATGTATATGTTTAAAATAATTCTATTTTTCATAATAAAGATTTCATGAATTATTAATGTACAGCTGAAAATTGCCACATAGTCTCTGAAGCCCTTTCAAATATTCCCAGAAGTACATGTACCATATTTTGAAAAACAATACTTTAGGGAAATAATGACTAATTCACTGAATCAAATAAATGAGAAAATTCTGAAAAACAAAATTGAATATAAAAATAAGTTTGGAAGCTGAAAGTTAGAAAATACATAATAAACTACTTACTCTGTACAATATAATAATAATAAAAAGCAATAAGTCGAGAGATAAAGTTCGACAAATAGACATTAAAATACATATAATGGTAATCCTCTCAAAAGATCATGGAAACAGTGAAATTTTAACATAAGCATAATTCTTATTAAAACAATTAAGAAATTATACAATAATACATATGCAAAAATAAAAAGAGATAATTTGGTTTCTCATGATGTAAGGGTAATCAAAATGCCAAATTAAGAATATTACTTATCACTTACATTATTTATAAGTAGAACAAGTCATTAGAATATATAGAAGATGTATGAAAATGGCAATTTCTTTACATAAAAATAAATCATTTTATACATCATGCTTTGCAGATAATTAAAAAAATTTGATTCAAGATTAGGATAATTTAAAAAAATTAATAGAATATAAAAATACGAGTCTGAAACTAAGTACAACAATAAACAAAAAATGTTTATTGGAGAAATATAATTATGAAAAAAAAATATAAAAAAAGGAAAATAACAGATAAAGCTATAAAAGGAAGAAACATACCAAGTAAAAAAGCTATAGCAATAATAAATGGAATGTTATGGAATCAGTCAGTAAATAATGCATATAGAAAGTATCTGTATGATATATATGTGCATGTTGAAAGGAATTATATAATTGCAGTTCAATAAATTACATATTCTATTTTAATCTTAGTTTATCAATAAAATACAAACTATCTAAGGTATGTATAATGTATGCAAAAAGGTTTTGAACAAAATATAGCAGATATCATGGCTCTAATATATATACATGTTAAGCATATTTATAAATATAAATACCTCAGAAACTTCCATTTTCTTAAGTAATGTCTTTCAGTTTTAAACAGTTCTTTTAATTCTTCTAGATTTTTATATCTGTAGAAAGATGGCTCATCACTATTAACTTCCTCTTCAGCTATATCACTATTTCGATGATTGTGTGTTATCATTTTGACTTTTTATTATGACTCAACAGCAAATGAGGTACTTCCAATATCAGTTTTGATAAAAGTTTAGTAATTTCAGTTTTTATTTAATACTTTTTTAATCTGTCTCTAATCCAAATATTTATATTCTCTACATTTGTTTGCAGCTATCTCTTCATTCACTTCTGGCATATATATATAGCTAATTTTTAAAATTTTGTCCAGCCATCATCTCAACCTATCATATATCTGTCATAGTTGAGAATATACATTGTTAGAAAAATGAAACTTTATACAATATCTCAAATTTGACATTCAAGTTTTCTCAAAGTGACAATTTTAATTGTTGCATTGCCTTTTCTGCTAAGCCATTTGATTCAGGATGATATATGGTGCTAAAAATGTCTCATTCTTCACTTAAAAAAAATGTTCAAACTTGAAGGAAGTAAACTGCATGTTCTATCTGAGTAAATGTTCTTAAGATACCAAAAAATGTAAAGATTTCATTTAGCTTGACATCAGTTTTTTCCATGCCTATGGTTTTTATAGGTTTATATTCCATATAACTTAAATATGTATCCACTAATAGTAGAAACAAATGACCCACATAAGATCCAGGATGATCCAAGTATATTCAGCTCCATGACTTGAATATACATGACTATATTATATAATTTTTTTAATAGAAACCAAAGCATTGTTGCACATGGTTCATCTTTCTTTATATATGCTTTTATCTACAAGATGTCAAGCAACCATACATAACCTTGAGCCAAAACTTTAGCTCGAACTATAGGATGATCTTGATGTAGCGATAATATTTTTTCTAGGCATGACGTAGGTAAAACTTAATATATAATAGAGCATCTTTAAAAAACAGGAGTTTCTCTCATTCTGCCAAAAAAAGATTTATGAAGAACATTTGGCTGAACATTTGCCCTTCTAAACCTCTGGCACGACTATTATTCTGAAATTAAATTTATTGTTATAATTCCTCCTTATTTCTGTTATTAATATATTATGCTTCTTTTGTAGTGCTCCACTTAGTATAATATCCTGTGATCTAGATTGTGGTTTGTAATCTGATTGAAATACTGATCATACAAATACTGATGAAACTTTTTGACTGTAAAAACAATAGCCTATGCTTCTTTATTTAATTGGATAGTTTTTTTAAGCACTAGATAATGCTCTTGATGTATAAATTGTAGGCTCTTCTCCATTAAACACTGCATGGCTCATGACTGTCTACTCCATAATCTAATGCATTGCATGCAAGAGCTACTTACAGATTGTTTTCATAATTGACCAATAAGCTTTTTAATAATGACAATATTTTTCTTTGATTAAAAGTACTCCCACGTTTCACATTCAATTCCATTTTTAGCCTTTTTTTTACAAAGATTGAGATAAAATGGGCTTTCCTTTTTATAAAAACTTTAACAAAGCATTGCAATTCTTTACAATTTTTTAGCCTTAAAGCATTTCTGAAAAGACTTATCAAAGTCAGGATTTGGTTTGTCTTGGGTAATTCAAATACTTTTATTTGCATTCATTACTGTTCCCATCCTTTTATGTTTCTTATAGATTTTTATTCTACTTTGCAAATTCTTCAAATTTGTGAATATCATAGAAATATGAAAATTTCCCTTCTATATGCTAAAACAGCATGTTCATTTTTGTTTGGAAAATATTAGGGGCTATAATTACTCCAGAGGTCTGTCTTCATTTTATAAGTGATAATGGTAAGAATTTCAACTATTCAGTGTAAGAATTATATATGATGGAAAGTTGTATGCAAGTTATAGTTTTTGCATATCTACTCAATCCCATCTTTACCAAAATCAGTTAGATATTTGGTATCAGATGCTGTTGCAAATTTTTGTTAATTGTGCTATGATAGATACCACAAATATCTAATTTTGTTATGATGACTATAGATATTAACTATTCAAAATTCTCAACTGAAATGAGTATGCCTTCTTAAATTAACTTATTTAATTCATCTTTCACCTTAGAAAGTTGACTGAGAATCTAGGCAGTTTACACACATACAGTCAACTTGACCTCCAATGGTGAAAACTAAATGACTTGATTAATTTCAAACAAATATGAATTTTTTTTCCAAATATTTGATCAACAAAGATTTTCTTGAGTAAATTTCAATATGGTAGGAACTTTTTTTGCTACCTATAAATTTAATAAAATTCCCATTAGTATCTTTAGCTTTTAAAGACATTTTAGATAATAATGAAGCTTGTTGTAGTTAGAATTTAATTTTTTCCGATCACTATATTTATATATAGGTGCACTGGCTCCCTACCTATTTCCATCCTTATTTGTTAGTTGTATCTTTTAGACAGATATTGTTATAACCTAGACTCTAAATTCTCATGGTATTGATTTTTAAAATTGATTTATTTTTCTTGCTGCAGTCTTCTTTCTTGTCCCTTTTAATTATCTTACATTTTTTATGTCCCTTCCAATTGGAACTTCTACAGTTTTAATTCTTTTCTACTTGCAATCTTTAGCAAAAATGGCTTGATTTATTTACAGCAGAAATAAATAAAAGTACTAATGATTTGAGCTTTATTGATGACCCAATTTAGTAACTCTGGAAACACCAATACTCTAACATTCTTATGTTTGATCTTCTTACTTTGAATGTTTATTGGAAATTAAAGTTGATAGTAGCATGCATCTGTTGAGTTGATTACAATATATTCATCTAAGTTGTTTTCCAATATAAAATTCATCTAGAATTACTATAGAGCCCTTTTGCTAACTCCCAGAGCTTGATCACACACTGTATATTTTTCATTTTTCTAATGTGCTATTTGTTGCAAAAACAAATGATCTAGACTGAAATAATTATTCAGATTTTCTTCTGTAACATATAAAAGCTTTTCTAGATCACAAAGTCATTTTAGTCACTCCTTGTCCTATATACTACAAGAGGGTGACATTAAAAAGAGTTTTTCTATTTTTTTTTTCATAAAAATGGAAAATTCAAAGACCTATAAATGTCAAATCCATTAATTGACACTTGTGACATAGACATCCTTATTGGTTTTACTTATCAGGTTTGTATAGTCAACTCCTATAAAAAGTCTGGCAGTGTTAAATTATTTGTTATGCCAAACCCACTTTTGTCAATGTAATCCACAAATTAATAGCAAATACAGATTTATAATTCTTCATATAAAATAAACATTCAGATACTATTTATTATATGTTTAGAATTTAAAATAAATTATACACACACATATATATATAGTTATTGATTTTTTATATGCTCTGAGGTTTATTAAAATTAACAATAAAGACCTAAACTACTGTCCCTATTTTTGTTTGAGAATGCTTCGGGGATGAAATTCACTATGTTAGTATTCTTGACTGGTCATCCTCAATCCATAGCATTATAACAGCATTATTCAGTGGTGTAAATGTAATTCTCTTAATATTAAAACTTCTCTTTTATCATCTCTCTACTGTTATTTTGCTTTAGAAGATAAATCTGTTTTTTTTCTTCCTCTAGTTGCAGTTAATTTATGAATTTCTTTTCTATTTTAAGATTAGCTACATATTTTTACCTAACAAAAATAACTTAATGACTTTTCAGTTATTGATTAAATATATAGTTTTACTTAAAATAATTTATTTATTATACATCAAGGTTTAATCTGTTTATCCTTTATCAAGGAGTAGTTAGAAGTTTTCTATTAAATCATTTAATTTATTTGGTCTGTCAATAACTAAAAATTAAATCAAGATAAAAACTGATTGAAAGAGTTGAAAAAATGGATAGTTTTAAGGAATGATAGCAAAAAAATCTTAATGGAGATTAAATTTAGATAACAAAACAATAATCAGTTAGTATTAAAAAAAACAATGATTTTCTGGAATAATCATCTTTTCTTCTATCCAAACTTTCATCAATAAAATTAAATGTTGGACAATCTCTCCACCTCCCTTGTTTAATTTGATGCCTATTAGATGCCATTACAGACATCATAGAAGTGCTTTTATTTGCTAAATCATGTCTGCAATTCTTATTATATTATTTGTGATAATATTTGGACTATTTCCAACAAGTTGTAGGTATTTGAAAAGTTTAAATAAAGTTTAAAATTTTCTATACAATTCAACATTTATTGACAGATGATGGAAAAAATCCAACAAATCACATCTAGTATACCAAGATCACAAACTTTCAGGCAATTATTATTACTATGTTATTCTTTAAATAAAAACATTGACTTACTTTTCAAAAACTGTTTTTTTTTTTTTTTTTTTTGGAAAAATTACCCATTATAAAATTAATTGTATTCATTTGTGATAAAAGTACTTTTTTCCATCAAAATAACTTTATTAGCATTACAACTGTCTATTTCAGTCAAAAGAGATAGATAATCTAATTTCATTGCAATATATGTACAAATATGACATTTTCTCATTATGTGACAAAAATCCAAATCAAGTGCAGATAGTTTTAGATATTTTGAATGAAACATTTTAACTTACTCTCAAGGAAAAAAAAATTATAAAAACTGTTAAATTAGTGATGTGGAATACAAAGTTGATAAATTCTACCATCACTATTGATAGTTAATAAAATGTACAGATTTTTATTATTTAAGTCTTAAATATCAATATACAATATTGAGCTGATTTTTCGACCAAAAAATTTATTATATATGTAGTACAAATTCATCCACATATTTCAATAAATCAGATATTTTACTTGCCTAAAACTTTTTTTTTTTAAGTTTTCACATATATTTTGCAGTTTTTCCAAAAATTAGATTGCAATTAGCAGATAATATTTCACTCAGTGGTTAACACCATAATTTTTTTACATATATATATATATCAAGAATATATATATATTGTAACCGAAAAGTGCTTATCCCAGATTGTAACAGTCTAAATTAATAATACAATACACAGCTATTACCATACAATCTGGTCATGGTCAGGGTACACTGCGAAGGCTAATCGCAGCATTACTTGAAGGTCCATCAAATTACCTAACCGAACTGTATTATTCTTTTAATTAACTATAATTCTCCTTAATTACTGGATTTCAAATGGCATTCTCAAACCTTAATTTATGATTTATAATTATTCTTTCAATGACTGTTTCTTAAAACCACACTATGACCTTAATTTACACTTTTTATTTGTTTAAGACCAGATGGCAGATCACAGACAAGATGGTATAATCTATAAAACTGCTAATTATTACGTGATGAATATGGGCCATTAAACCAAACAGCAATAATTGTGGTCTGCTTCATAACATCATGAACGGTAGCTCATCATGTACTCAGGTTTAAAGTACAGAAATGCTATATAGAGTAAATGCTTTGCCATGGAAGATAAACAATATAAATTTTAAGTTATTTCTTCATTAACCCAAACATTAAATTAAATCAATAGCAATAAAACTCTTAGGGATAGATAAAGCATCTGTTATAATTTTAGAAAATAGGTTCAATTGTTCTACTGGCTAGCAAATTTATTATTAATTTAGTTATTAATGTCATGAATATCAATAGAGGTAACACATTCTGGATATACTCCAGAATTGACAAAGCAAAGCAGCAGTGATGCAGAAAGTAAATGGGATTTTATTATATCTTATACATCACAAAACACCCAAGAATAAATATTAAAATACTCTCTGGATGTTCCAGTAAACTTTGTATACTTTATCATCAGGGACAAGATGTGCTCTACTATTTATGGTCTATTTACTATGTTAAATTTCTGAATCAATATGTAACTAATAGCAATGGTACAAATAAGTTAGGTTATCACTCAATAAATATGAAAATAGTAATTGGTTATCACTCAATAAATATGAAAATAGTAATTGGTTAACAATATTCATAATGTTATATAAACGATAAATAACATAAAATAACATCACATATAATTGTTCTATATTAATAATATACATTAATTGGGTAAGTAAATAAACAAAATAAAATAGTATCACATGTACTTATTTCTGTGCATAGATAAGTGCGTGAGTTTCAGACAATACAATCTAAAATTTTATTACAAATGTATTGATTTTTATTCTTATGGGGTCGAGAGAGATTCAAATTCAGATAATGGCACCTCCAATACATCAAAACCAGAACCAATGCACTTATATCAAAATAATAATAATAATAATAACAACAAATGGAATCGATAAACCTATGAAATTTGACTATAATGAGACACACAAAATCAAAAGAAAATTTAAATTCCAACTCAACTGAGTTGGGATACTATGTAATTTACCTATAATAAATTGTGATAATAATTCACTTAATGCCCTTTTATGACTGACGACAGAACACATGCAACAAACACTAAGAGGAGTGAAACAATGTATTATAATGTATGGAGACTCTACTCAAACATACATTTATATAACAAGGATCAATAATATACCTGTGGGTGTATTCATCCACGCAAAGAATAATGAGCAGTAAGTACCCTGTGGGTTTTCTAACCATTATCAGAGTAACTAGCATAATTGCAGAATGTTCAGTGAATTAACCATTAACACTGAAACAAGCTTAAATGACATACAAACTAATAGTAATAATTCTTTTGTGGATTAATCATCAACACAGAATGATATAAAGAATATAATATGAACACTTACTTCCCAGATAAATTAGAAACAAATCATTTTCATTGATCTACTAAATTGGAAGGCATGTGCTGTTTTACAAGCGTAATTCAAGACCACTCTATTACAGGAAACAATTGAGCTAACAGCCAACCATAGACCAAATGGTATGAAAACATATTACATAATATTATGACATGTGTATAAGGACAGAACCCTAGAAAGACATACAGGATTAAGCCATGTGATAATGATATGTTATAGATTCATTGTACGAATCATGAGACCTTTATGCAATGGCTGTTCCCTAAATTGACTCTCGTCAGACCCTACACCCAAGTTAACAAGTAATTATTTTACACAATAATTTATATATACCGTGAACTTTACATATTACAAGATAATATAAAATACAGTAAAACATAAAATTGTTCTTTAAATTACTACATTAAGTTCAAATACATATGTTATTTATATCCATTGGCTATTAGCCAATCAATTAATAGCACACTTCTTAAACTTAATGACAAATGTAATTCAAATAAATATTTCTCTTTTTTTTAAACAACATAGAATCTTAAAAAAGTTGATTATATGCTTCTTCATTTCAATTTATAAGCAATACCCATAAGTTAGTTGATTTGTACATAGATTCTCTGAGAATCCGTAATATTTGAGAGTTAGCACAGATATTTAAATCAAATTATCCTCGGAAGTTAATGAAATTGCATGGTTTTGTTTTAGGGATTATTCCAAAATTGAAATGTTTTACTACCTTTGATTTATGAATACTAAAACCAAATAACAGCAAAAATAGTTTCCTAGTCAGCTGTTATTCCTTTGAACACTATTGTAATTTCAAGAAGATAACTCACAATGTTATTTCTAAAATAAGTTCAGAGGGAAACCATAATTAATTCTTTGTTATCCGGACAATAGTACACAAAAGTGTTAACTATTCTGCACATATATAACACTCCCATATGTGTTAAAGTTCATGAAAGTAAAATTTATCCAAAGTTAAATACAGTAATTCTTCTGCACTTTTATAACCCTACAATGCGTGTTAAAGTTTTGAAAATAACATTTTATTCGAGGTTAAACATAATATGTAAACAATAAGAAATTTCAAATGGACTGACCTTTTAGAGCTGCTATTCCTGTTGATGTGGTTAACAATAATTCCTGTGCATTTCAGTTGTAGATCTTGTGGAAGATTATCAGCAGTTAAACTCACAGTTGATGGACCCGAACAGATTTGTTAGGATTTAGCTATACATTTTGCTATTCACACTTGCAACTTAAATTATTTAAGAGAAGTTTTAATTGAACTTCATTCTTTATCTTAACATTCCCTCCTTTTTTTAAAAAGAGAAGTTTTCATTTTCATTATATGTTTAACAGTAAAAAAAAATAAAAAAAAATTTTTAATTTTATATTTGTCATTATAACAGTTCTCAAAAAAAAAAAAATTCTCTGGCAGTTCTAATTTTTTCTTAGGCAGTTAAATTTTTTCTCATTTGCATATCTGTTTTTAAAAAAATGAAAAGAAAAAAAATGTGTTTAAGTTTATCCAATCATACTCTATAAATTAATTTTAAAAAAAATTAAATAAATCCTTCAATTAAACCAAAATAATCTTTAGAATTATTTAAAGAGAAAAACAAATAATAATTATTTGTTTTTTATTTATCTCACTATGCTTGATATAATATAATGTTGGTTTTTTCACCTTTAGGTTAAGCACAGTTTATCTGACTTAGTGTTTGGAAACAGAGCAAAACTACTATATGAAAAAAAGAGAAGAAAGAGAAATACAATAAAGAATTATACAATAACAATAAAAAAAAAATGGAATTATATAATCACACTGCTCAATAATTTGAACACAAGGGACAAGCATATTAAATGGCAGCCACGAGAATCAAGTCATCTGGAAGATAGAGAAATTTTTACTAGTTCTATCAAGCTATTTATATTTTATACCAAAATATAAGGTTACAATATACATATAAGAAACTTTATATAACATTTAATTTTATATAAAGGATGGATGAAATAAAAAAGTATGCAGGAGTGATGTGGAGAAAAGAGGCTAGAGATCAGAGATGGACTGAACTTGGGAAACCTTCATTCTGCAGTAGATTGATAATGGTTGGTGATAAAACATTTTCGTGATAATTATATTACAATAATACTGAATTCTTGTATCAATGGTATTATCTAAACTTCAAGTACAAACTTACAGTTAATTTAAATATATTTATTATTAAGTCTTATCATTAAAAGTTTAATTTATATCCTTTAACAATGTATAGAAGTTTTCTTTTCAATCCATACAATTGATTTGGTTTTACAGTAACTGAAAATGAAATTAGAATAAAACAGGTTAGATAAATTGAAAAAAAAAGAATAACCTTAGGGGAAAAAAGCCAGAAAAATATCTTAAAACCAAAGGACATTAACCTTTGATAAAAGTGATGATTATTAGCCATGATGAACATGCCTTAGGGGAAAAGAGCAAGAAAATTAGCTTCCCCATTTTAATCATTAATAAATTTAGAAAAGAAAAAAAAATCACATACAAATAATATTTATTTAATAATTAAGACAGCTTAACTATTCACAAAACATTAAAAACAACCATAGAGATTTTATATTCCAAGACAGATTCACTAGTGGCTTTATTAAATCCTTTAATTGTGCTGTCTATAAAAGTTAATACCTGTTAAATTCCAATTATAAAAACAAATAAGCGTGTTGGCACTATAATTGAAAAAAAAAGTTTGGAATCTCACAAGAAATCCATTTTTTATGCTATAATTAATTATTCAATTGTTTGAAAAGATTCTTGGTTGAGGAACTTTGATTTGGGATGAGATTTAGTGAAAGCTGAGTTATTGATAAATCTAACCTTAATAACTTTTTATAAATTTTTTGTGAACAACATTTATTTTGACATTTGATGTAGAAATATGTGAAAGCACAGAAAATCATTATAAAGGAACAGATTTAAGTACACCAGTAATATTTATTATGATATTACAAGAGCAAAATATTCACTAGTAGAATATGCTAAGAAAACCAATTATAAACAACCTACACCACAATCCCAAATATTATCAGCATTCAGATCTAAAGATCATTGAATATTAAATAAAGTTGATGATAAAACTGAACAATTTTTATGAAATTTTGCATTTTCTAAAATTATCAATTAATGTTACTTGAATTATTCTATTGGAGAATCAATAATTTTCCTTCATCTATGAACCTTAGAAATTTTTAAATACTATTTCTCCAAAAACAATGATAAATTGAGGTTAATTAAACCAAAAAAAAGTAGATTAGTTTTTAATTTATTTTGAAAGCCCATTTCAGAGTGGGCTGTTAAAGATACTTGTTTATCACAGTTTCTGCCTGCCTAAAATCCATAAGATGACTCAATAATTAGCAAAATTCTTACTACTATAACTCTTTCAAACAGCTTATAGAAAACACAAAATTGATATTCGATGATAATTTTTTTGGACTGTTGTAAATTTATTTGATTTTAAAACTGCTAGTTTTATTATGCTTAATTTTTGGAAATTTTTTTATATTAACAATGTTCCTGGATAGTTTTATCAACTATGCTTTGATTTTTAGTAATTAATTCTTTAGAAACTTTGGAAATATGCTATCTGCTTATTGAATCTTTCCTGATTTAAGATAAAAAAGTTAATGTTCTTCAAAATAATAATTCTATTAAAGCAATATTAAAAAAAACATCATAGAAAATAAAATAATGTTTTTTTCTTATTTTTTATCAATTCTGGATTTACAAGCAGCTATCTCATTAGTAGATTATTCTTTTTTTAAAGGTGCTTTTACAACCACCAAGCCTAAATAAAATGACCAAGTGTTATTTTTCCGTCTCCATTTTTTAAATTTTTTAATAAAATCATTCAATTATTTTAAAAGTTCCAGATCTTGGGTAGACAAATATTGTTTATAATGGAAATAATCAAAGATCAAGAAAAATAATAATTTCAAAGAAAAACAAAATGAAGATTATGCTACGTGTAACTCAATGATGTCCATTACCAATAAACAAAACATTAACAGAGGTAAATAACATCTTAATACCATGAATACCAAAAATAATTACATTTAGTGAACGAAGTAAAAGAAAAGTGGGTTGTCCACTCAGTAATAAACTGAAAGTGAAGAAACAGAATGCATTGGAAGAAACCAGCGAAAATGAAGATACATTTTTAAAGATGGAACATCCTAAAAAAGTTAAAAATTATGGATGATGAATTTACAGACATCTCTGAAGATGACATAGCAAATATGAAAATAGTAAGTGTATCTCATAATAAAAACAGCAGTAATCATGTAGCTCATACATTATCATTTGATAGTACTGGTTTTACCTATACTAATAATATAACATAACGATACATTTTAAAAATAGATAAGTTAAAATTGCTTAGACTTTCCACTGAAAGTTAAAATTATAGATATAGATTGAGCAGACTCACAAGACAAAACTTAGAGTAAGTGTACTAAATATTAGAGGATTAAATTCAATCCCTAAAATTTCCAAGTAGTGAAATGGCTAGACATTGTACAACCATATTTAATGGAAACAAAAACATATAATGCAACTCAAATAAATCCTTATGTTTATATTAACAGAATAGGCCACTCAGTTTTTTTAAGAATGACATCAACACCTTTAGCAGGCACAGTAGTGATTATTATGAGGCCATGTTCATTTAATTCACTTAGAATATTGTATATAGATGATCATTTGCTAATACTTACTATGCATCATAAGACTATAAGCTTAAATATTGTGTTTGTATATATTCATCCAAACTATAAAACAATGAATAGAATCATTCGAATAATAAATTCAATATTTGCATCCTTTTCACTTCCTATTTTGCCGATGAGAAATTTCAAAAAGTTGTATACTACATTTACCAAATAGTTACTACTCAATATTATTCCACTAATGAGTGGTAAGGGCTTTCTAACAAATAATACGGTCTCATTTAGCAAAGAAAGATATTCATCACTGATTGGATTAGTTTTTATTCACCTTTACTACATTAATCACTTAAAATCTAATTTAATCCCTGTGCCATTCTCAGACCATTCTGAAATAATGGCAATTCTAGATCTAAATTTTGCATTCCACTCAATATAACCAATAAAACAATAAGAATACGATTGTGTACAAGAATTACAGAATTTCTATATTCAGAAATTTATATTCTACTTGTCAAGTTAAAAAATAAACTACTCAATCCTATGTAAAGATGGATATTATTCACAAAAATAATTTCACACACTATATGTTACTAGGTCTACTATGCCACCTACAAGATTCTTAGTCCTTGCTGATGAACTGCACAAACAAATTACAAAATGTGCACCCGCATCAGATAACAATCAATTTATATTAAAATTTAAAAAAAAACTCATAAATCGATAAATGGTATACTAAAAGAATATATTGCTACAAAAAAAAAAAAAATCACTTTCTTCCACATTTACACACTTGCTCGAGACAATAAATAAGATGGGCAATAGGTCAATCTCCTACATCTCCAGATTCTACAGTTCTAGTAACTGATTATATACACACTTCAAAGGTAAATTACAGAAAGAAACATTTTTCAAACCTTCATATAATTACTTTGGAATAGTAGATGAACAAGCATTGTTCAAATCACAATAATTTTTACAAGATTTGGAAAACATGCCTGAATCTTCCCACCCAAGCCATCCAGGTATATCAATGTTTGTATTTGAACATCTAAGTCAATTCACTTCAAAATATCTTGCAGACATGGCTAATTTTCTATTAAAAGAAATTTATAAAATTCACAATTTATATTCAATAGCAATTATTCCATTTACAAAGAAAAATGTAGCACCAACCACAATGCAAAATATAAGACCAATATCCGATCCATGGGTCCATTAGGGATAAAATTACTTGAAGAGATATTAAAAAACAATATGGAGCCACACCTATTACCACTATTGTCATGCCACAATTTATTAAAAAAAGATCAACAGGACAAGCATCATTATTATTCAAGACAATCATTGATATGGTGAGAAATATAAAGAAATGTACCCCAACAGTAGTACAGCTCAACATTAAAACAGCCTTTGATTCTGTATCAATTGATATTTACATACAAACTTTGAAAAATACTAACGTATCTAATTCTATTTTTACAAATTTACTTATAAAGAGGGAAATACATAATACTTTAAATGGAAAAATGTCTCCCTCATTTAACCCAAGTCGATTAATATTTCAAGGATCTCTGCTTAGTGCTTTATTATTTGCAACTTACATTAACCAATTCCTTACAACATAAAAAAACATCTTCCAGATATATATATTCCTATAATATAACCTGCATAGTATACATGGACAATATTACAGTTTTCCTTAGAACTAAAAAAGAAATTCCAATATCATGAAGGAATTTACCAACTTCCATAAACTTGAATTCAGTTTTGACAAATCATGTGCATGGTATATTATATATACAGGTATATTATATACAGACACAATTCTTGGCTTACCAACTACATATTTGAGTTTTCCTTTCTATCTGAGCATTATGGCTATGTGAAGCAAATAAAAGATAAATTGTTTCAATCAACAGAACAAATAATATTATCACTTTAAAAGGCATGTCTCTCACTCTATTTTAAGGTACATCTTATCAACATACTTATCACAAAAATAACACTTATTTACCTGTCATAATCTTTACAAAATCATTCATCTCAAAGGTATATTCACTATGCAGAAAGCTACTGTGGGGAAAGAAAACAGTTGCAATTTACTCAGAAAATTAGTTTCATAGTGCTAAAAATGAACTAGGACTACACAATGTTTGTACGATTCAAAAATCTATTAATCTTATAAGATTATTTCCATATCTGTAGACAATATTTAAGGTAACATCAGGTAACATTAACTAATATATACAAAACATTTTCCAACAATTCTAGCATTAAGATAACACTTCCACAAGAAAAATGGCAGTATTGGAAAATTCATGCTCTTTTATATCCAAACATAAATGAAGTGGCTGACTGTTGCTGCATTAATAATATGCAACTGATAAAAAAATTTAAGTATTGGGATCGAGCCAAAATATTTCAATTTTATACTAAAAATAAATATATGGTCTTTGCCTACATTATACTTTTTGAGGTAAGGGAAAAATCTTGTCAATACAGAAACTATATGTCAATTATGTTTCAAGGAAGAAGACCAAATACACCTATTTTTTAAGTGTAGTAGTCTACAAGATGCTTGGTCATAAATAACAAAAATACTTCAGAAAAATAATATAATAATTCAATTGATCATTAACTATTTTCCAAAAGTTTCCTTTGCAGAAATAAGAATCATCAGATTTATACTTTATGCTCTGTGGTACACAAGATGCTTATTTCTTTGCATCAGTGATATAAGAACCCACATTTAAAAACAAACTAGATACAATTAAACAGAGACAAAAAAATTACTTCTCCAGATATATTTGTAGCTACATGGGCACTTATTCATCAGTGCTTTAACCTATAGTGGGATATTCTAACTACAATTTCTTAATTTTTTATTTATTGTCTGGTATGTCAATATCTTTATATTGTTTTATTTTTCATTTATATTGTAATATACTAAGCTCTTTTTTTTATCAATAAAATTCTTTTTGAAACATAATTATAAATTGTAAAAAAGCACACAAATAAAACCAAATAAAATTACTTTTATCAAATTATTATGAAGCCATAGAGCTTTGAAAGCGCTAAGCTTTAAATAAATTTAGTAATATATATAACTTCTTTAATGAGCGTTATAAGTGCATAATTATAGATATTTTATCAAATACAAAAGTATATGAAAGATAGATTTCAGCCAGCTGACATGACACAATAATAGTAAATTTGTAATTAAGTGTCACATTATTTTAATAATCTAGAATTAATTATTGTTTTTAGAAAAATTCAAACTTTATTTAAACTTTTCAAATGCATTCAACTGTTAGTAATAGCATGCTAGTATATAATGCAACATCTTGAGTGATAATATTTATCTATCTTTTTCAGGTGTTGCTGGCCTAAACAATGACAATAGTAGCATGAGAATTGAACCTGGGACTTAGATTTATGATGCTCTGATTTTCAGATATTAAAAAAGTATGAACATTTGCTTGTGGTTTAAGACCCGTAGAGGTCCCTATTATCGCATTTTTATATGCATGTGCTTGAGGCTACAGCCTTAATGAATATTACTTATGTAATCAATGTGCGTTTAAATAAATTTATAATTACAACTTTAAATTATCATAATAGATTTCTCACTATAAAATCTTTCCATCGACTCATTGTAAATCGAAAGATTTCACGAGTATTAATGTGTAATAAGAAATGTGGACTTAATTAGTGAAGTATTGAATAGCTTCACACTCTCAGATCGAACCGCTTCAGCTTCACCTATTTAAATAGAAGTAGGTTGAAGTAAAGAAGGGGTTCCCCTCTTTTCTTCCAAAGAGTAAGCTTGTGGTTTAAGACCTGTAGAGGTCCCTACTATTGCATTTTTATATGCATGTGCTTGAGGCTACAGCCTTAATAAATATTACTTTGATAAATTTATAAATGGATTTTAAGTATTTTAATAATTTATTTAACTTTGCTATTCAAAAAATTATTCAATTATTTTGTTTATTGATAATATAATTATTTCAGGAATTTTGCAAAGTTATTTAAATCAAATTTTAAACATTCTATCTTTTCCAAAGACTTTATCATGTGGTTGAAGTGTTAGTATTCATTCATTTTATATTTAAAATCCAAAGCGCATGTGCAACAGTTTAATGCTGTTTAAATACTATTGTTTATAAAAAACATCGCACTATATAAAATAATTGACTTATTTAAATCAAATTTGAAAAAGATATGAACATTTATTGTTATATTTCAAAGTAAACTCTATTAAAAATCATTAGATATTATACAGCAATTAAATATATCTACAAAATATTAATAATACTCAAACTTTTTTTTTCCACCTGTAAGGACGATATTAATCATTATTGTTCAAATCTGTGCATGTTATTTTTCTTCTGCTAATCATCATAAATGTTTAATAATATCAGTTTTATATTTTTATCACATTGTTTCTTCTCACTATTTGATAAATTGTGTCATATTACAAACTCAAGCAATGTCATACCAATGACCATATGGATGGATATACATTATGAGGTGAGATTACCTCATCTTTATATATATTATTTCAAAATATGTTTCATAAAGATGCATATGGTCCTCCATTATACAAATAAGTGAATGAATGTGTTAGCTTGCATGGGTGTGAAGTAATCTTTGGAAAATGTTTGCAGGAGTATATGAAGAATTGTTATTGTTAAATAATGATTTCCAAGTGAATATTGCTGAGTGCCTACTATATGTGTAGAATGGAAATGTTTTTAGATTTAGTTTGAAAAGAAACTGTAGCCAAAAGTTGATTTTAAACATTAATTGTTTATTACATGTTTAAAAAATTTATATTATTATCATTCAATGAAAGAAGGAAAATTAAAGAGCAAATCTTCTAATAGTTAAATTTATTTTGTTAGGAATGTTTAATATTGGAGAAAGTAAGGGATTCCAATAGGTAATTATTGGCAGTGATTTATCTGTGGGTATGAATTTAAATATAATTTCTAAATAGGAAAATTATTTTGCATATGATGAAATAATGTTAAGCATTTTTTGTAATTAAAAAGCATTTATGAAGTGCAAATCTAATCTATTTTGTCCTAAGGGTTTTGAATTCATTTAAGTGAAATGGAAGACATCATCTTTCCCCACAATAGTTTCCTGCAAAGGCAATAGATATCTGATGAAAAGGCTTTGATTATATTATTATTGGCATGTAATATGGAATGCAGGTCATAAACAATAGATTGAATACGTCTATTTTTTGAATATAATGATAAATATGTTTTGGAAAGCAAATTGATTATATAGTCAATTTTATTTTTCAGTTTTCCTTATATTTTTTGGAGCATTTGCATTACTCAAATAAAAATGAAATCCTACAAATGAGCTGAGCTTCCCTTTGAAGTGTAGATTTATTGTTATATTTCCAAATCAAACTTCATTTATTTGCTTAAATTGATATTATTATAATGCATTTGTTTATCATTTCAAAAGTGTGATAAATGTAACTATCAGGATATCCTCAAAAAAAAAAAAAAAGAATTGTTAAAAAAGTTCCAATTCTACAACTTCAACAGAACACAATATGAGATACATAAATGTCTTGGTAACTTAATGAAGAAAGTATCAAAGTTAAGAGACAAATGAGGTAAAAATAAGTTTAAATTTTTTTAACTGAATTTAATTTGGAATCACATGATTTTCATTAATAATATTTCTAATTTAAATTTTAATTAAGTCTCAAATACTAGAAAAATGACACAAATATCCAAATTTCAGTTATTTATTATAACAAAAAAAATAGCAAAAGTAAATCAAAATTGATCTTCAACATCTAAGACAATTTTTTATTACTATCACTGAACTTTTCATATGAATTAAATTAATAAAATATTATTAAAGAATTAAATATATATAGTTATATCATTGCATGTTATCTTAAGGATGAATAATTCTAATTAATTCACTTAATTTATTTACAAATGTTTGTTTTACTTATATATATATATGTTTTAATGAAATACAGAAGCAATTTTGTTTTAATATTCATTTTAAAATTGCATTAAAATGAGACTAATTATTTATTAATCTAGATTTATTAATCATTATATTAATTTAATAACTACACATAAATTTTATTTTGGAAAATAATATATCTTTACAATAGCATAAACATTCAACTGAAGAAGTTTGATTATTTATAAATATTATTTACACTATTAAAAATGTTAACTATGAATTTTCATCAAATATAACGTTAGCTTAAATAATATTAGTGAATGTATAAGGAAATACAAATTCTTATACAGCTTACATTAGCATACATATAAAATAAATAATATGAATTATCACATAAATTGTTTAGAATTATTAACAATGTTTTTACTAAATTTTTATTATCATTCTAAATTACAGCAGCATTCTTTAAATATTGATGTATTTTATTAATTGATAAAAAAATGAACTTTTAATGTCGTTTGATCTAATAAAAATACATGAAAGTATTTCTTTTATTAATAGCATATTTTATTCTGAATTATAATTTTAAATACTACCTTTTCTATTACAGAATTATATTTAATATGATACAATAGGAACATCCTGTATGGAGAGGCCAAAGGTAAATCCATAAAAATTCTTATATATATATATCATCAACCATTATCAATTCACTGCAGGATGAAGGTTTCTCCAAGTTCATTCCATCTTCACTGACCTTTAGCTTCTCTTCTCCACATCACCTCTGCACGCTTTCTTATTTCATCCATCCATCTCACATGTGACCTCTTTTGGAATCTTTTACAATCTCTTGGAATCCAGTTTAAGATTTCAATTGTCCATTTATTATCATCTCTTCTAACAATATGTCCAGCCCAACTTCACTTCAGTCTTTTAATTTTTTCAATGAGGTCAGTAACACCTGTTTGATCTCTTACCTATATATTGCACTTTCGATCTCTTGTTACTCCCAACATGCATCTCCATACTTCTTTGAGTGGTCTGAGGTCTCTCTATTGCTCTTTTATTAAGTGTCCATGTCTCAGATCCATAAGTAAGAACTGGTAAAACACATTTATTAAAAACCCTCCTTTTCAATCACATAGACATATTTTCTTTTAGCATCAAGTTATTTCTACCAAAGCACTCCAAACAAGTTTAATTCTATGATTAATTTCATCCATGATGTTTCCATCTGTATTAATAATCTGACCAAATATTTGTAGCTGTAAACTTCTTCTAACTCATCATAATCAATCTTTATTTTCATATTTTGAGAAAATCCATTACACATTACTTTAGTCTTTTTTAACATTTATCTTTAGTCCTACTTTCTTTCATTTGATAACTCCTGCAACATTTCCTGCAGCTCTAAAGCATCATTTGCACAAACAACTACATCATCTACAAAATCTAAATGACTTAAATAATCTCCATTTACTTTCACTCCTTTAGCTGCCCATTTTAATCCACAAAATACTTCTTGCAGCATTGCTGTAAAAAGTTTTGGAGCTATAGTCACCCTGTTTTACACCCATCTCAATGTTGACTTTCCTAGTATCATTATGTAATCTAATTGTTGCTGTTACATTTTTATAAATATTCTTTAAAATATGACAATATCCTGGATCTATACCTTGATGATCCAATGCTTTAATCATTGAAGAAATGTTTATAGAATCAAATGCCTTTTCATAATTTATAAATCCAAAGCATGATGGCAACTAATATTCATATGTCCTTTCTATAACTTCTCTCAATACCTGGATATAATCTACTGTACTAAAACCACTTTTAAATCCAGCTTGTTCTCTTGGTTGGTGGAAATCCAATGTTCTCTGTAGACGAGTTGTAATTATCTTGATAAAAATTTTGTATAAAACTGATAAAAGGCTGATAGGTCTGTAATTTCTAATATCTTCTTCATCTTTTTAAATATTAATATTAATACTGCATTCTTCCAATCATCTATTACATTTTTATCATTTAGACATTTGGTATATAACATTGCTAAAAAAATTTCTATTTCTTCACCTTCTTCTTTTAATATATCAATTATAATTCCATCATTACCTGGAGCCTTTCCTTTCTTCATAAATTTAATTGCAGGTCTCACTTTTTCATTTAAAATTCTGGGCAATTTGGAAGATATAATAGATATAGGAGGTACTTGTTCTTTATAACTATATAATTATTGATAGAAGTCTTTTACCCATTTCATGATGTCATCTCTCTTTTAGTAATAATTCCATCTTTTTTCATTATTGCAGATATAAATTTCCTACCAATACCAAAATGTTATTTTAAATTTTTGAGATTTTTATTCTCTTCGACAGCTTTCCTTGTTAGTTCGCAGTTATACTTTCTTATATAATTTTCAATCTTTTTCCGCACCATTTTATAAAATTCGAGATATTCAATCCCTTTTAATGCATCATTTTTATATATCTTCATATTCCTTCTTTTCTTCATAAATTCCCTAATCTCAGTAGAAATTGTATTTCAATTGCTGCTTTTTTCTACCAGCTATCTTTGTTGCAGTTTTTAAAAGTGTATCAGTAATTTTCATATTAATTTCATTCAAATCTGAATCGTATTCAAAAACTACTAATACTTGAAACTGATTTAAATTATAAAAAAGATATTTGTATTATGCGACTTGTTAAAAAGTAATACAGAACACACATAAACATTTAACATATTTTTCATAGCATAACTCTGCTTTATAAATTGTAATACATTAGAGATCAGCATTTTCAAGCTATTGTGCATGCGCTATTATTAACACTCGTAAAAAACGTATGCTCAATAGCTTGAAAAGGCTGATCTTTAATGTATTACAATAGCATAACTAGGTAATATTTACAATTTGTAGTTAGGTAAAACTAGTTATAAATTTATATCAACATATTATTAATTTTAATAAAGCAATATATTACATTAATAATTTTCTTCTTCATTTCCTTATGTATTGATTTCTACTTTTACATATCATACCATTTACAACTTCCTTAAACACATTAACAATACTATTTTTTATATGAATACTTTATTCTAAGTTTCGAATGTCCTACAGTCATCATCAGAGCTACAATATTCAAATTTATAATTATACAATTAATACATTTTATACACATTCATATATATATAATTATATGTGTTTAATTTTTCGACTATCCTATAGTCATCATCAGTGCTACAATATACAAATATATGATTATACAATTAATACATTTTATACACATTCATGTACATTATTATGTATATAAATTGTATAATTATATATTTGGATATTATAGCATTGATGATGACTGCAAGACAGTCAAAACTGTTAGAATAAAGTTTTCATATAAAAAATAGTATTGTTAAAGTGTTTAAAGAAGTTGTGAAAGGTATGATATTACATCAATGTTTATAGAAATAGTAAATATTACTAGAGACACTTAGACTACAAGATACCAACATTATTTTTTTTTCTGTATTTTATTTATAAATTGCTATTCATAAAAACTTTATTTAATTCTGTCATTACAACTTTTTTTTTTTAGTATGCAAGTGATTTACAATATATTATTCAATTTATTTTAGAATCAATGTCTTTGATAAACCACATATACATACAGAAATTTAAATACAGATAGCATTTCAAAGATCATTAGAACACAAAACAAAATGCTATTTTAATTGATAATATTATTTATTTTTACAATCTTTTTTTGGCAATAAGAGAAGCTAAATAATCTATAATTTAATAAATTTCAAATCATATCTCATCAACAAAGTATAATCTATAATTTAATAAATTTCAAATCATATCTCATCAACAAAGTATATTGTATAATAATTTATCATAAGAACATATTCATGAAATATTTACAATAAAATTTTGACATTTCAATTATAAATTTACAGATATTTCTATATTGGATAACATAGTTTCATATAAATAATTTTTAATAAATACTTAGCTCTCAAATTTAATAATAAAGTTATTATGATTAATTAATTTTCTTTTTTTATTGTTTATTATTGTTATAAATAAAATTATTTTATAGTTGAGACATTTATTTTCATCATCTTATTATATATTAAACTACATACAATTTATAAAAATATTATTTAAATGGAAAAAACAATAAACAATATTAAATATATATTCTTAATGCGCTTTTAATGAAGAGCATCCTTTTCAAAGGCAAACATTATATTGTTAAACATCCTGTAGAAAATAAATATTTCCAATTTTAATTGTGCATGTTCCAAAATGCACTCAACAGAATATTATTAGATTTTCTATTTATGATGGAATTTGGATTGTTAATATGTTTCCTGGCATTATCCTCATTGCAAGCTGTCTTTACATTTTTAAAATTGAAAATATGATAAAATACTCTTTCATGCTCAAAAAATATGAATGATAATGTCAGATATACTCTAAAACCTTTTCTTCATAACATCAGTAATTTAATATGTCATAAGAGATACAGAAACAAACATATTTTATTTAATAATATAGATCACTTTCAAACCTCTCAATTAAAAAATAGCTACAATACTTTTGAAAAATACTTTTCAAACAAGTTATTCTATAATAATGTGATCTTCATTAAGAATGATATTCCAAAATAAAGATCATGTATTACTAAAAATTAACCAGATATAAAAATGAAATTTGTGAATAGTATGGCATTTTTATTATTAATCAAAGAATAACTATGTGAAGTAATAAGCTATATATTTAAGAGAAATATGACACAATAAACACATGTACCATTTCATACATTTGGACCAATTTTTAAGAAATTGGCCTGCCAATGTGGAGCTGCAAAATATAATAGTTGCCAAATTAATCCGTATGAGAGTGGATATAAAAAGTATATCACACCATGTTACATAAATTAAGTTATAAAATTACAGAGAATATACATTTTAATTATATTTTTTTTAAAATTATTAATTGCATAAACTTATACAATTAAATAGTTCATGAGAAAACAAATAAATGTAAAAGAAAAGCCTATCCACATCTTTGAAAATAGCCATAGGGAAAAAGAAAAAAATTATCAATGCCCGAAGATGTCATTTCACAATACTAAGTTAATAGTCATCATCATCAACCATTATCAATCCACTGTAGGATGAAGGTCTCTCCAAGTTCAATCCATCTCCGATCTTTAGCTTCTCTTCTCCACATCACCCCTGCACACTTTCTTATCTCATCCATCCATCTCACATGTGGTCACTTTCTGGGTCTTTTACAATCTCTTGGAATCCAGTTTAAGACTTCAATTGTCCATCTATTATCATCTCTTCTAGCAATATGTCCATCCCAACTCTACTTCAATCTTTTAATTTTTTCAATGAGGTCAGTAACACCTGTTTGTTCTCTTACCCATATATTGGGTTTTTGATCTCTTCTTGTTACTCCCAGCATGCATCTCTCCATACTTCTTTGAGTGGTCTGAAGTTTCTGTATTGGTCTTCTATTAAGTGTCCATGTCTCAGATCCATAAATAAGAACTGGCAAAACACATTTGTTAAAAACCTTCATTTTCAAACACATAGGCATATTTCCTTTTAGTATCAAGTTATTTCTATCAAAAGCACTCCAACCAAGTTTAATTCTATGATTAATTTCATCCATTATGTTTCCATCTGTATTAATAATCTGACCAAGGTATTTGTAACTGTTACCTTCTAATTCATCATAATCAATCTTTTATTTTCATATTTTGAGCAAATCAATTAAACATTACTTTAATCTTTTTAACGTTTATCTTTAGTCCTACTTTCATCTGATAACTCCTGCAACATTTCCTGCAGCTCTGAAGCATTATTCACAAAAACAACTACATCATCTGCAAAATCTAAATGACTTAAATAATCTCCATTTACTTTCACTCCTTTAGTTTCCCATTTTAATCTACAAAATACTTCTTGCAGCACTGCTGTAAAAAGTTTTGGAGATATGGAGTCACCTTGTCTTACACCCTTCTCAATGTTGACCTTCCCAGTATCATTATGTAATCTAATTGTTGCTGTTGCATTTTATAAATATTCTTTAAAATATGACAATATCCTGGATCTATATCTTGATGATCTAATGCTTTAATCTCTGAAGAAATGTTTATAGAATCAAATGCCTTTTCATAATCTACAAATCCAAAACATAATGGCAACTCATATTCATTTGACCTTTCTATAATTTCTCTCAATACCTGGATATGATCTACTGTACTAAAACCACTTTTAAATCCAGCTTGTTCTCTTGGTTGGTGGAAATCCAATGGTCTCTGTAGACGAGTTGTAATTATCTTGGTAAAAATTTTGTATAAAACTGATAGAAGGCTGAATTACATAAAAGATCTACTAAAGAAAAAACAAATAAATTCTAATCAATAATTTATTAAGGAGTGAGATGGAAAAATATTTTGAATATTATCATTTTATTATGAATTAAATTGAAATATGAGTTGATATATACATGTAATACTCAAATATTTTACGCTAATATTCGAGTATTACATTTTATTATGGAAAAGGAGAAACAACCATTCACACTAATAATTACAAAAAAATACTCATTAAAGAAACCAACCTTGGTACTTAACAAAAAAATGATAAGAGAAAGGATGATATAATTTATGATAGAAATGAGCCAAATGATGAAGCAAAAAATGGATCCGATTAATTAAAATATGGTCCACATAAAAAATTTATGGTTTTAAAAAACCAAAAAATAAAATTGAAGATACAAGAAAGTAAGTGGAGAATAGCAAAGTATCATTTGGAATAGAAGCAGAACAAATCGGGTAGATAAAAAATGTCAAAAGGAAAGGATAAACCTCATAATAAAATCAAAAAAAGGTAAGATAAAACTGACTTAAATAGTTCAGAAAAAAAAAGTGAGTACCATTTGGAAAAATTTCAGAAAGTAGTTCTGATATAAAGATGAAATCTATATCATGCAGTGAAGAAATTACAAAGATAGATAAAAATGAATCAGATAATGTAGTAAAATTATAAAAAAAATTGTAGAATTGGCAGACAAAAAATGATGAAAAAGCAGATAATACTGCAGCAAAAGCATTTGATGAAAAAGATGAAAAAAACAAAAGTTGAAAAATCTGAAAATGAAACGTCAAAAATGGAAGAAAATAACCATGGCATTTGCAAAGAAGATGAAGCCTTTTTTTTATTTTTTGAGGAAATAAAAATTTGAAATTATTGCTGCAAAATTGAAAGAATATATAAATGACAAAAATTGAAGAAAATATTGATGAATCTAATAAGATTTTTGAAGTAGTAAAGATATGGAAATTTCTGAAGAAGCAAGTGATAGTGGTATTAGTAATGAAATAATTAATGATAGTAAAACAGACAATAATAAACATATAGAGAAAATTAATGACAAAGCTGAAGATTGTATAAAGGATACTAAATTTGAAGATGGTAGTAAAAACAAGTTTGAAGATTGCATCATTTGTGAACATAATGAAAAAGATAACTGACATTTTCAGTATAGAAACAATGCATAATGCTACCTACAAATCTATATAAAATATTTGAAATGCTCCATAGTTATATTGTTTCTGCCTCACTTCCTATTTATATAAAGAATAGTTGAATTTTTGCAGCCTATTGAAATCCTTTTTCAATGGGCTCCAATAATTCAGACTATTCTTTATTTAAAGGATGAGTGTGGCTGAAACAATATAACTATGGAACATTTCAAATATCTGACATTTTCAGGGATAAAAATATTATAAAGCTATAATTGATTTTAATAATAAAAGATATTTCTTTTGTAAATACTGAAGATATTCTAAAAAAAAAATTGTTGAAAATATTACTACTTCTCATAAAAATGAAAATAAATGAAACTCAAAAGGATATTAATAAAGAATGTGAAGAAAATTCAAATGTGAAATTAAAAGAATCAAGTATAAAAAAAATGAGTTAATACAAATTAACGAAAATAAAGTTTTTTCATAAGCATTATCTGAGTAAAAAGATTCAAATATTAATGAAAAAAGAGATCTTGAAAGATTTAAGGTGGAAATATAAATGAAAATGTATATACATTAGATAAAGCAAAAAATATAAATCATAGAGATGGATAATAATTTGCAATGTAAGAAGAGTATCACAATGATTCCATGAAAGTGAGTTGTGACAATTATGGAAAATTTACAGAAATAGAAAATGAATAAATATAAAATGAATAAAATAATATAATACTAGAGATGAGATATAGAAGAAAGAATAAAATAAAAAAGCAGTCACAAGTATCATGTTTAACTAATAAAGAGAATTTAGATACAATAAAATTTTCAGAAATAATGAGAAAGAAGAATGGGAAATTGCAAAAGAAAACATCATTCACAAAATCAAGATAAAGTAATGAAACTTAAAATAATTCACAACGTGAATTATATAATTACCAAGGATTTAAAAATTAAGTGAAAAAGGCCAAAAAAAAAAAGGGGGGGGGGGAAGCACAGTGAGAATTTCTGATTCTTGACATTGACATTAAAATATACTATATAAATGATTTTGTTTAATTTTATTCATAAACAACAATTAAAATTTATACCCATCATTAATAGATCATTAATAAAAATATAAAGATGGATTGATACAATAGTCAAATGAACAAAGAGAGATTATTTGAGAAATTAAATTATTTTTTATTTTTTAGAAGAGAAAAAATTAAAATAATGAAAATATATGCTCATTTCAAACACTCTTCACAATACCTTTTTATATAAACTGTTGAAAATTAACAATGATCTGTAGATATAACAAACATGAGAAGGACCAGTAAGATATAATAAAAAAACAGATTAAAGAAATACACAAAATCAATTTAATTCATACATTAAAAACAATGAACATTAATAAATATATTAATATAATTTTAAAATAAAAAAATCTTAAAAGAAACTATAATTTAAGATATATATATAATTAATATCAAAAAGTTTGATTTTTATTCTTATGTGAGATACCTTTATCAATAATGAGTTCTAGAAAATAACATGAATAAAATCAAATAAAACTAATTTGATTGAATATCTAAAAACATTCAAAAGTTTTTAAATTAAGACTCAATATTTAAAAATGTGTCAGTATTTTAAAATTACATTCAAAAGAACTTCTAAATAAATAATATTAGTTATTTTAACCATTTATTTACAGTTTATAAAAAATATTTATATTTATTATTACATTTATGAAACAAAATTTAATTATTTGCTTTTGATGGTATTATTATATATTTGATTATTGTTTCCAAATTATGAATTCTAATTATCAAAATATCCTCAATAAAAGCAAACTTCTAAAAAGCTTCAACTTTCCTTTTTCTAATAATAAATTAAAGATATTATTATTACTACTCTTATAAAAAGTCAAAAGACAAAATGAAGGAAGACAATTTAAATATTTATTTATGATATTACAAAAAAAACACAACAACTCGCAAATATAATGGAGAAAGCATAAATTTGCAGTAAAGAATAAAGAAATAATAAATTTAAAATTTATATGATAAAGGTCAATAAAATTCACTTTGAAAACAAAAGATTTTCATTAATAATATTTCCAATCTAACTTTTAACAAAGTTTCAAACACCAGAAAAAAGGCATGAATTTTCAAATTTCAAATGTTTATTGCAATCATGTAGGAAATCATAACAAAAGTAAATCAAAACTGACCACCAAAAGGAATACATAAATCAAATATTATTACCATAAACCTGCTCATATTTACTGAATTAATAAAAGATTCTTAAAGAATTTAAATATCTAGTCAGAACATATTATCAAGTAAGATTTGATTATAATTCATTCATTTATTTTGTTATTTACAAATAATTGCTTGTTTTATTCTTTATTTATATATAAGCTTTAATATGTACATGGTACAAATATGTTTAAAGCATTTTGTTTTAGTATTTACCTTGAAGTATAATTACCCCATAAATATGAGATATATAAAAACTATTTATCAATTTTTACAACCACATGCATATTCATCAAAATAAGTTTGATTATCTATAAATATAATTTACAATATTAAACACAATAGATATAAATTTTAATCAAATATATTATCTTTATTAATGAATATTATGATAATAAATGCAAATCGTAATACATTTTATATTATCTGTATGCATGAGCTAAATAATAGTACACTTTTGTAAAATATAATGTTCAGACTTATTAAGGATATCTTTATTAAATTATTTGTTATCATCTGAGTAAAGTCAGCAATCATTACATATACATATATTTTATAAATTGATAAAAGAGTGAGTTTTTAATTTTTTGGGATCTAGTAAAGTTATGCTAAAGCATTACTTTTGTTGATAGTTTTTATCCTGATGTATAGTATCTTCCTTTTTGCATATAATTTTATATATTGTTTTTTTTTTAATTACATAGATAAAATACATTTAATTTGATCTACAATGAGAAACCAAATATAAATTCATAAAAATCTCATCATATATATATATATATTTATTTTATAAAGATGATGCTTGTATGATGTTACATGGAAACAATACAATCTCAAGATATTTTCTATTGCATGACTGTTTAGTACTTGCAATAGGGTAAAACCATTTGAGATTTTACGATTACTTTATTCAAATGAATTTAAATCATCAGTAAGATGATTTTCATAATTCAATATATTAAGTCAATTTTTGATAGAATGTTAATATTTTATATAGTTATCAATTCAATATTAATCTGATATTTAGATTATAAGATATCAATATTATTTTGTTTATAAAAATATCTTTATAAGCTACTATTTATAAAATCATATCTTAATTCCATCATTACCATGTATATATATTTTAGTATGGGAGTAATTTACAATATATTACTATATTTGTTTAGTTAACAACATTTTCCTTAATAAACTATACATACATATAACAAATAACATTTCAAAGAACATTAAATTAAATAAAATAATGTTATTTTATTTAGTAATTTTATTTAATTTTTAACAATATTTTTCTGCAACAAAAAAATCTAAATAAGACTGTAGTTTCAGTTATTTCATCAAATATTTTATTAATATAATATGCAAGCATATTCGTATTTATAATAAAAATTTAATTACATATACCCCTATAAGAAAATATATGGTTTCATATAAGTAATTAAATGGGAGAGAATGTTTGCCTAGTATACTAATTTCTGCTGTTGATGAGTTTTATTTTTTCTATTATTTATTATTGTTTGTAATAAATTTAAAAATAATTAAAATCTTTTGTGTTCAACATCCTTTAATATAACAATGAGTAAGACTGATATAATCCAATTATTTATTATTGTTTGTAATAAATTTAAAAATAATTAAAATCTTTGTGTTCAACATCATTTGATATAACAATGAATAAGATCTTATATAATCCAAAGTTTTTTTTTCATGCCTCCAGTAATTACATAGGACATAACATATTAGATGAAATTATAAATATTTAATATTAAAGATATTATTAAACCTCTCAATCTAAAATCGCTATGATGTTTTCAGGAAATAGTTTTCCAACAAGATTTTCTATAATGATGTGATCTTTATTAAAAATGACATATCAAACAGTTCTGTTTTAGTCTGATTTGGCTAGAATCTGAAAAGAAAATCTATGAATGATGTGACATTTGTAATTAAATATGCTATATTTTAATTATAGAGTTTTATTACTAATCTCCATGCGAATTAACACGATATATATTTAAGATTAATACAGCAGACAAAAACACACGCATCGTTACAATGGATCAACCCATATATTAAAGAGTAACTTAAAATTTTCTACGTATTAGTGCAAATCTAATGTAGTCAAGTACAAACGAATGTTTTTCTTTTAACTATAATTTAATATTATAATTTTTCTGCAAAAGAAAACTTATTTGATAGCTGTTAATTTTAGTATTAAAAGAAAAAAATAAATAGCAAAACTGCTATTAGTATTAAAAAAAAATTTTTTTTTGCCTCTTTGGTATTTCGATATTTAAAACAGTTATATTTTCATTGGATATAGTTTTTATTTTCTATCATAATTCTAATAAAAATAAATAACAAAAAATTTGAAATATATATATAAGGTTAAAACACTTTTAGTTTTTACAATACATAAACTGATAACAAACTAGTCACGTACTATTTAAGTTTTTAATAATATTAAAAAAAAAAAAAAAACAACTCACAGAAATTAATCAGGTCAGTAAAATTAACTTTCTATATCTTCAAGTTGAAAATACATTATAACTTAAGTAGATTTTTAAATTTAACATTAACAATAATTTGTTACTTAAATTTTAAGGAAGTGTAAGTAAACAAAACTTAAAATTGGCAGCCATTTTAAAGTATCGAATTAAATAGGATGAGAAATATTTAATGAAAATAAATAAATTATAATATCGTAAATGAAACGATAAAATAACAAATAAAAATAAATTTAAAATATAAAATTTGAAGCAATTTTATTCCTTGCTACAATTTGTTTTTAACCAATAGAAATTAAAGTCTCATTTTAACCAATTCTATGATAAAATGTTTATAAAAGATGGAGGGTGATGTACATTGTTGTATAGCTGCATTTTTTACTAACTCTTTTAATATAGCATGGTAAGATCGTTAATATACACGTAATATGATTATATTAGACATAATCATATCAATAGTTATATGTTGTGGGAAACTGTATCAATTGAAAGTATTAATGCGTTGTTAAACGATGACGGCTTTTTATACTTTAAAAAAAAAAAACTAATTAGTCAATAATTTAGTCGTTCGTATATGATATATAAGTTTTTTATCATATCCTTATGAAAATGATATTTCTATTTCGAGGCAAACGATAATAATATTGTCAGGTTTTTTTTTTTTCTAGTGCCTCGTTAGTAATTTGATAAATTAGGCATAGTAATGCTATATAAAACAAGGAATTTCTCATCACATAATGTGGATTCCGTTCATACTTTCATTTATTAAGATGTTACGTCCAACCTAAAGAATAATATACCTATAGAATCGTGGAATCAATAATTTCTAATTAAACTCGACAGCACTAAAAGTATATGGAATTAAATAAATCTAAAATGCAACTATATATAGATTTAAATATAATTAATTAAATACTAATTTATACAATAAATGTATCATTACAAAGTAATATTCGAACATATTTATAATTAATTAAACATAAGTGACTCATTTTGCGTGAAAGCTTGTTCAAATAATTATAAAATTGAGTTGATCTTTATAAACTAAACACTGGCTGAGAGATTTGCTGTAGCATTGAATTGTTACATCTCTCTTCTAGTCCGCTTTTTCTGTTTTTTCTTTATTTTCCCTCGTAAAGTTAATATTCTTTATATAATTTTACTATGCTTTTCTAGCTTTGGATTATATTTAGTCATCAGATTAATCTGTAAATGCTCGAATTCTTATTGATTGTTTATGGATGTATATAAATTAATTAATTACGAACATTGTTTTATTTAAAAATATTAAATGAAATATATTTTTAAATTACAGAAACAATTTCTTTGCTACTTATTTATTTTTTATGAGGCAAATCTCTGCTATAATTTATGTTTATATATCTATTTTTGCTTCTTTAGCATGTAGTTTACTTCTATTTTTAGATGCTTAGAAATTTCTCTCTGTACATAAAGTGTGATATTTATCATTTTTTTTTTCATACTTTCGAAGAAACAGTAGTTTCTTAAGTTGATTGTTTTGTGTTTGTGCATCTTCAGTTTCATTAATATTTTAATTTACTGTATTCATTTATATAGTGACATCTACAAAGCGCATGTGCATTAGCTTATTGGCATTGCATTTTTAATAGTAAATAAGTATAATTTGATTTTTTGCTAATTGGTGTCTTCTTTGATTTCTATTGACTCTTTGTTCTTTATTACTGGTTTTTCACAAGTATATTCAGTAATCATCTTTTCTAGCTGGTTTATGCTCTCAATTCAGTTTTTTTTTTGTTCTTTATTGTTATCTATATGCCCACTTTCTGCTTTCTACCTAGAAATATATGGTAATCATCATAATCAGCAATCAAATGATTTGATATAAATTTTTTGCTTACTGTATCTATGGCAGCTTCTATTTCAATAGTAAGCATTTGTTTTAATAAATTATCTATAACCAGACATTTAATCAATTTTTGTTATTATATTTCATATTCATATATTAACATTTTCTTTAATATCTTTCTTCTTAAACATCATTTTGTTTGGAATTAGTAAAGTCAGATATCTCAACACATCTATCTAGTAACAACTTGGAGGTTTTCCAGTGATAATTGATGGAGTTGAATATTATGCTAACATTGTTGTACAACATAGATGAGATTTGTTTTTCAGAGAGTGCACTGCCTTTTCTGCAATTACATATTCTGGAAAATATGGTTAACAGATGAATTGTTACCATTTTTCCAAAAAAATTTTAAAATTTTTCAGAAGTAAAACTAGTTTGATTATTCATCACAATGATTCCAGAGAAATTATGATATATGAATATTTTCCTAAGTTTTGTCATATTTTCTTCTGAACTGGTATTTCTTACTGTTTTACACTAGGGAGTACTGAAAATACCCAAATCGTTCTCTAGAAGGCTAGCACTTTATAGTAAATGCTTCTGCCACTGATGTCTCTTGCGAGAACCACCTTGTAACAGTACTGGCCAGAGTGATCAAGTGAACTCATGGTACCACATAATGTATTTTTTTAAGTGCATTTTTTTTTGTCAATTTTTGTGATGACTGAAAAGTTGGAACAAAATAAAATTCTGTTTTTTGTTATGAGAAAATAGCAATAGAAATGGTTGTAATGCTTAAAATAGCTTATAAGTAAGCTGCTCTGGGGAAAATGCAAATTTACAGGGATGGTCTAGAATTTTGTAAAGTAGTACAAAAAAGATTTAATGATACAAGAAAATATGTTTGTGAATTAGCATGAAAAGCCATCGTCATCATCATAAAGTTTTCTGTCAAATGGACAGATCCAAAGAGTAGTCACATTATCATTTTCCATTCCATTCTCTTCATTGCCCAACTCTTCAACTCCAAGTAACTCTTCCCATCTTTTATATCATCCAACAGTGTCAATCTCCTTCATCCTTTCTTACTTCCATTCACCATTTACTCAAAAACATCTTTCATTAAGCTGTAATTTCTTCTTAATATGTGTCCAATCCAGTTTCTCTTTATTTTTTTTCTTTACTCTTCAAAATGTCTTCATTTGTTATTTTATTCATCTAATTGATTTTTTCCATTCTTCTTGATATCCACATCTCAAAGTCTTCCAGTCTGTTTCTAATTTTATTACTCATTGTCTACGCTTCATAACCATACATTAATATACTCCACACATAGCATTCAGTCAATCTTTTCCTTACTTCTCAAGATTCACAAAATTTTTTTTTCTCTAAATAAATATCTCCTTTGCCAATATAATTATTCTTTAACTTCATCTTCTTCCATCCTCATTCAACTAACTACCCAAATATCTAATCCCTTTACCTATTGAACTATATTATGAATTTCAATTTTTTTGTATTTCACCTTATCCATAAACTCTTAGTCTTCTCAACATTAATCTTCATTCCATATATCCTTCTTCCAAATGATTCACTATATTCTGAAACTTTTTTTTATTATTATTCTTCCAACATTTGCTCCACCACAATCTAAATAATTATGTAGCATTTGTCTTCTAAATAAATAAAAAGAACAGATGACATATATCCTTGCCTAACTTCACTTTCTATATTCACTTCATCAGTCCATAGAAGAGAATAAAAGTATCAAAAGTGTAAACAACATATTGGGTAGAGGTAGGAAACTTATTTATGCAATAAGAATAAAAAAAGGAATGATTCTAAAAGGAGATGACATTATGAAATGTGTGGAAGAGTTCAATAAAGAGTTATGTAGCAATAAAGAATAAGAAAAAGAATCACCTACAATTACTATATCTTTTGAATTCGCAACATTTAAATGGTGAAGGGAAAATCTCCAGGTAATGAAGAAATTATAATTGATATGTTAAAAGCATATACCAGATGATTGGAAGAATGCAGTACTAATATTAATATTTAAAAAAGGTGATAAAGAAAATATTAGAAATTAAAGACTTATCAGTCTTTTATCAATTCTACATAAAAATTTTAACAAGATAATTACAATTCATCTTAGGCAAACTGTATTTTCATCAATCAAAAGAGCAAACTGGATATAAAAGTGCTTTTAGCACATTGGCTTACATTCCAATATTGAGAGAAGTTATAGAAGGGATAAATGAATAAGAGTTGACATTATGCTTTGTATTTAAAGATTATGAAAAAGCATTTGATTCTATAATTATTTCTTCAGTGATTAATGCATTGAATTATCAAGGTATATATATATATGGCTGCAGAAAGGAGTTTGCTATTAACTGAAAGGAGACCCTTTGATTCCTCTTGGAGGCCTTAAAGGAACCGAGCAGGGCAAATTCCTAATGTCCACTCCATACATTCTTGTCGTTGTAGCTGTTATTACTATGTGATTATTCATATAGTATACGAACATGGATGGGCTGCTCACCAACACGCATTAGCTAGCGTGGTGAGTTTATTGGCTTTTTACCTCTGAGTTTAAGATCAAGAAACACCATGGTCTTTCTTCTCAGTGCCTGATAAGGCAGAATGAATGTTTGTGTAAATGATAAATATTTTTCCAATACATATATACAATTATGACAGACAAAAATAAAGCATGGCCCTTATTCCCAGGAGGCTGTAAAGTCACCAACCAAGGCAGCGGTTGGTGGCCAAAGGTGGAGGGTGCTAAGAATCCCCTGATTGTGGACCCAGGCTGCCATTTGATGACGACTTTTTATTTAGGTACTTACAACTGCAGATCACTTTCAAGTGAAGGAAGATTGCAAGAATTAGAAGAAGAATTGTCTTATATTAAATGGGACATTATTGGACTTTGTGAAGTTAGAAGAAAAGGTGAAGAAACAATTGATTTAAAAAGTGGACATATACGCTATTATAAAGGCACACATATTGGAAATACAAGTGGAGTAGGATTCATTATAAATAAAAAGTGGAAGAACAATATTGTGGAGATTGATGGTGTATCGGACAGAGTTGCAAGATTAGTTATACAACTTAATAGCAGATACCAAATGCAGATAATTCAGGTTTATGGCCCAACAAGTTCTCATAGTGATGAAGTAGTAGAAGATTTTTATATGGATGTACAAAAGGCTTTTGATCAGAGTAAACAACATTTTAAAATTGTTATGGGAGACTTTAATGCTAGAATTGGTAGACAAATGAAAGATGAAATTGCTGTAGGTAGTTTTGGTTATGGTAATAGAAATGAGAGAGGACATAGACTTGTGGAGTTTGCAGAAAAAGAAAAACTTTATATTATGAATTCATTTTTTGAGAAAAATGTTAAAAGGAAATGGACATGGAAGCATCCAAATGAAGGTACATCAGAATTGGATTATATTTTGACTAACAGGAAATACATATTTCAAGATTGTAATGTTCTTAATAAATTTAACACAGGAAGTGATCATCGATTAGTAAGGTGTAAATTACATGTTAATGTAAAACTAGAGAGACAAAAATTATTAAGAGAAACAATATTTACAGTTGATATTCCTAATCTTCAGAAACATTCTAATGAATTTAAATTAGAACTTACAAATAGGTTTCAAGTGTTAGGAGATTTTGAACATGATTCAGATTTGAATGAAATTAATATGAAAATAACTGATACACTTTTAAAAACTGCAACAAAGATAGCTGGTAGAAAAAAGCAGCAATTGACTAATAAAATTTCTACTGAGACTAGAGAATTTATGAAGAAAAGAAGTAATATGAAGATATACAAAAATGATGTATTAAAAAGAATTGAATATCTCGAATTTTGTAAAATGGTACGGAAAAGAGTTGAAAATGATATAAGAAAGTATAACTGTGAAATAGCAAGGAAAGCTGTAGAAGAAAATAAAAGTCTCAAGAATGTTAAACAACATTTTGGTATTGGTAGGAAATTTATATCTGCAATAAGAAAAAAAGATGGAATTATTACTAAAAAGAGAGATGACATCATGAAGTTGGTAGAAGACGTTTATCAAGAATTATATAGTAATAAAGAACAAGTACCTCCTATATCTATTACATCTTCCGAATTGCCCAGAATTTTAAATGAAGTGAGACATGCAATTAAATGTATGAAGAAAGGAAAGGCTCCAGGAAATGATGGAATTATAATTGATATATTAAAAGAAGCAGGTGAAGAAATAGAAACAATTTTAGCAAAGTTATATACCAAATGTCTAAATGATAAAGATGTACCGGAAGATTGGAAGAATGCAGTAATAATATTAATATTTAAAAAAGGTGATAAAGAAGATATTAGAAATTACAGACCTATCAGCCTTTTATCAGTTTTATATAAAATTTTTACCAAGATAATTACAACTCGTCTACAGAGAACTTTGGATTTCCACCAACCAAGAGAACAAGCTGGATTTGAAAGTGGTTTTAGTACAATAGATCATGTCCAGGTATTGAGAGAAGTCATAGAAAGGACAAATGAATATGAGTTGTCATTATGTTTTGGATTTGTAGATTATGAAAAGGCATTCGATTCTATACACATTTCTTCAGTGATTAAAGCATTGGATCATCAAGGTATAGATCCAGGATATTGTTATATTTTAAAGAATATTTATAAAAATGCAACAGCAACAATTAGATTACATAATGATACTGGAAAAAATCAACATTGAGAAAGGTGTAAGACAAGGTAACTCCATATCTCCAAAACTTTTTACAGCAGTGCTGCAAGAAGTATTTTGTGGATTAAAATGGGAAACTAAAGGAATGAAAGTAAATGGAGAGTATTTAAGTCATTTAGATTTTGCAGATGATGTAGTTGTTTTTGCAAATAATGCTTCAGAGCTGCAGGAAATGTTGCAGGAGTTATCAGATGAAAGTAGGACTAAAGATAAATGTTAAAAAGATTAAAGTAATGTTTAATTGATTTGCTCAAAATATGAAAATAAAAGATTGATTATGATGAATTAGAAGGTAACAGTTACAAATACCTTGGTCAGATTATTAATACAGATGGAAACATAATGGATGAAATTAATCATAGAATTAAACTTGGTTGGAGTGCTTTTGATAGAAATAACTTGATACTAAAAGGAAATATGCCTATGTGTTTGAAAATGAAGGTTTTTAACAAATGTGTTTTGCCAGTTCTTATTTATGGATCTGAGACATGGACACTTAATAGAAGACCAATACAGAAACTTCAGACCACTCAAAGAAGTATGGAGAGATGTATGCTGGGAGTAACAAGAAGAGATCAAAAACCCAATATATGGGTAAGAGAACAAACAGGTGTTACTGACCTCATTGAAAAAATTAAAAGATTGAAGTAGAGTTGGGATGGACATATTGCTAGAAGAGATGATAATAGATGGACAATTGAAGTCTTAAACTGGATTCCAAGAGATTGTAAAAGACTCAGAAAGAGACCACATGTGAGATGGATGGATGAAATAAAATGTGCAGGGGTGTTGTGGAAAAGTGAAGCTAAAGATCGGAGAAGATGGATTAAACTTGGAGAGACTTTCATCCTGCAGTGGATTGATAATGGTTGATGATGATGATATATATATGTATGTTATTGTCATATTCTGAAGAGATATTTATCAAAATGCAATAGCAATGATTAGATTACACAACGTTACTAAGATTAACATTGAAAAGTGTGTAAAACAGGAAGACTATATCTTCAAAACTTTTTGCAGCAATTTTTCAAGAAGTATTTTGTGGACTAAAATGAGAAGCTAAGGGAGTTAAAGTAAATGGAGATTATTTAAATCATCTAGATTTTGCAGAGGATATAAATAAATTTTTGCAAATAATGCTTCTGACCTTCAGGAAATATTGGACGAGTTATCAGATGAAAATAAGAAAATATCACTAAAGATAAATGCTAAAAAGATTAAAATAATGTTAAATGGATTTTCTCAAAAATAGAATAAAGAATGATCAAAGATGAATTAGAAGGAGTTAACAACTACATGTATCTGGGTCAAATTATTAATTCAGATGGAAACTTAATGAAAGAAATCAATCTTAGAATTAAACTTTGACGAAGTGCTTTTGGTAAAAATAACAATATTAAAAAGAAATATGCCTATGTCTTTGAAAAGGAAGGTTTTTAATTAATGTGTTTTACTAGTTCTTATTTATGAATCTGAGACTTGGACACTTTTAGAAGAGCAGTAAGACTTCAGACCACTCAACAAACTTGAAAATGTATATTAAAAGTTAACAATAAGGGATTGAAAATGAAATGCGTGAGTGAGAGAATAAACGTATTACTGAAATCATTGAAAGAATTAAGAGACTATTATGGAGTTAGTCTGGACATTTTAGTAAAAGAGTATGATAATTAACAGTTGAAATTTTAAATTGGGTCCTATGAGATTATAAAAGACCTAGAAAGAGATAACACAGATGAATGGATGAAATAATATGTCCTAGAGTGAAATGGAGAAGAGAGACTAAAGATCAGAGAAACTGAATTCAACATGAAAGTACCTTCATCTTGGAGTGGATCAATAATGGTTGAAAATTATTATAAATGATGACTAAATATTATTTTGAATGTTTCAGATTATTCGCTATCTGATATAGGATATATATTTTTTATTAACATAAAATTAATTTTGTTGTTTTTCATTAAGTTTCACAAGTGCAATGGCTATTCCTTGTATGTGGATTTCATTTTTGTTACGTTTACAGATCTTATTGTTGTCTTTTCCAGACTATTGTTATATATGACTCCTTTTGATTAATTGCTCTCAAGTTTCCATTCAACCAAGATTACTCTTGAGCAGTTTTCAGTCCAATATTTTTAGATTTATATACATAACAGAATGAAGTTTTTTTAATAACTATCTGTCATTTATAGTATATCTAAGTTTTTTAACTTATTGTATTACAAAGATATTTTAGAATTGCTAAATAACTGAAAATTAAACTTATCATTTACTCCTATCAAAATCTGTTTAAACAGGTCTACTCCAACTATTCATAATAAACACAATTTTTGGAAAGATTTCAGAGAGTTACATTAAAATCTGTAATTTCCTTTTCACTTTGATATCTTTTTTTGAAATGAAGTTGAGCAATTGTTTAGATTGAAGTATGAGTTTTATGACTTAACTACTTCATCAATTGTTTCTCAAAACCTATCTGCTATAACGATCACTCTAGCTTCAGCAAAACATAAAGGGGTGATTTTAATTTTATCTTCATTTCTTTTATTGATGGGAAAAAAACCTGTATTAATATATTTTTTACTTACTAGGATTAGTATTAGCATTTGATACATACCCTCGTCATATCAGTGCTATATTTTTTTTACAATTATTACATTATAATAATTTTAGGATTAATATTATATAATAATATATTAATCCAATTAATTATATTGACCAGTGATTTTTTTTCTGCTTACGGGCTGTTCTCTGTGGCAAATTGTTACATTGATTAGAAGAGGAGGGGGATTCTCTGATGGGTCATCTTTCTGACTGTCAAACTATATCAATTAGTTATCTCCAGTTTTAAAAATAGTATACTAATCCAATTAAAAAATCGTTGCAATACAAATATTTGGAAACCAACATGGTTATAAATTAAACATTTATTTAAATAGTGATGAAATGGTTAAGATAATCACATTAATATTGACATTTGAACTAAATCAAGACATTCTAGTGTTATTCTGATAATTTTATTTCTAAGTTAAATTTAATTTACATCTTATTTATTTGTATTCGTAATTAAATTATAAATAGTCAGTTCATATATATATATATATTCATTAATTAAATATCCTTTATTTCTCTCTTTGATTCAAAATCTTAATTGGAATAAAAATTGTGATCTTGTTTTCTACAATAAATCTTAGCAACTGGGATTTGTAATGTTTCTATGTGTGAATATGCTTTATTAATTATCTTGTATATTGGCTAGTTATATCCATAGAATTGTTGTACCCACGTGAAACAAATTACTGTTTATATAAAATAAATACAAGCTAGTGATAATTATATATGGTAACTAAGTGTAGGTTCTATTATAGTTTTATCTACTCACACATAACACTGGAATTAATTGTACAATTTTCAATATATCCACATATATGCAAATAAATAACAACTACAGCTGATATGTAATATGACTGCCATCTTAAAATTTAAAAGACAAAATCTTATTAAATCAGACAATACTTATGTTCTTTTGTGAGTAGCCAATTTTCCATAATTTGTATGTATTTTCACAATTATATTACTTATTTAATAAATTATCCATCATATTTATAAAATGTGATTCTTTGATTTTTCTTTTTCTCGAATCATTTTCCATATTCAATAAAAAAACATTAACACAAAAAATCTTATCTGCAAATTATTGAATGTTATGCAAACACATGAAATCTAGAATGACATAATATGGAAAATAATTTGAAAAAAAAAATCAAAGAGACAATTAATATGATGAATAAATTTATTAAATAAACATTATAATTATGTAAAAAGTTGGCCATTTAAAATGGAATATTAATATTGTGTTGTATTTATGTATTGGACTATTTCCATCATCTAATATTAAGTGTTGAATGTCTTTAAAAAAATTTAACTTTATTTAAATATTCCAATTACATTCAACTGTTAGTAATAGCACACAGGTTATTATTGTGTGGTTTTAATGAAATTTTGATTTGTAAATTTTAACTGTAAGTGCACTGGAGATGAGATGGCAGTCATAGTGTAATCTAATTATTTCTGTTGTTTACTTATTTATATATTTTTAAAAAAACTCACTAGAATAAAACTACAAAAACGTTTTATTAAACTTTCTCAGAGGATTGAATTTTTAAAACTTTGCAAAAGCAGTAATGTTTATCTGAACATTTGTTGCATAAAAATTGATGGATGTAAAATAGTGATTAATAAAGTTAAACAATTGATTATTATTGAAGTAGTAAATTTATGTTGTCAAAAAGTAAAATTAATGGAAAAATATAAGATTGTTTTAGAAAAATTTATTTGTGATAATGAATTTGAAAATTGGCTGGATTTTAAAGATAATTTTGATTCTTATAAAGAACTTTTACAATGGAGATTATTATAGAAATATAATAAAAAGTTTAATTTTTTGTTTAATAAACAGTCTCAGCAGATGAATGGCTTTAAGAAAAAGGAATCGAATATAGTGAGTTTAATTGATAAGCCTTTTGATTTGCTTGATGTTTCAGTTTTGGAGAAAGAAATAAAGTTTGTTGAAGATCCAATTAAAAACTTAAAATGGATGTTATTGCAGCAATAGAAAGTGCTTATGAGATGCATTTTGCTCGAGATGAGGTGATTTTTAAAATATCTTCGTTGAATATTTCTAATGTAAAATGTGATGATTCATGGTATAAACAAATTAATTTAATGAGATATTTATCAGATAGTAATATTACATGTATTAAAGAAGATAAAGATGGAAGATTATGTTTGATGTTAAAAAGTTTATATAGAGAAAAAGTTCATCAGCAAATTGAAAAATTTAAATTTAAATTGATAACTACTTATTCTATTGATACAATGAGATTGAAATTTATTAATACTATACTTAAGCCATATTTAAAGAAAGTATTTGATAGGAAGTTGTAGCTATCTCTTTATCCATTAGCTGCAATTATGCCAAGGATTTTGGAAATTTAAAAGTGCATAAAGAAAAGTTACCTATTAGACTGATGATGGATTTTGGAGGATGTATGTATTATCATGCAGCAGTTTTTGTCGGAAAGTTTTTGCAAGATGAATTGGGTTTTAGTGATTACACAATTGGATCCTCATTTGATTTAGTTAAAAGGATTGATAATATTGTTTTGGATCATGATGAATTATTTACATTGGAGGTTGCAGAATTATATGGTTCAATAAAAAGAAAGGAGTCTATTAGTATTATTGATCAAGTTTTACATGAAAAAAGAGTGTGTAAGTTTTATTGTATGTTTGTTATTATTTATTGATCAGAATTTGATGGCTACATTTGAAGATCAGTTGTATATAATGGATGAAGGTTGGCCTATGGGTTTGCCTGTTTCAGCAATTATATGTAGTTATGGGTTATCATATTATGAAGGGATGATTTTAAAAGAATATTTTTGATGGGTGTTAAAAATTATTTTAAATATGTGGATGATATGCTTTTTGTAGGATCAAATATGATAGTGCAAAAACTGTTTATTAAATTAAATGATATTGATGGATTAATGTGGACTATTACTTCTGAAGATAGTGAGAAGAGTATGAAATATCTTGGATCTGATTTTATGGAGAGAAAGTAATAAAATTAATAATAAAATGGCATCAATTAGAGGAGCTGCGTATCCAAATTCAAATGTTCCACTTACCTATAAATTGGCTGATTTTAGAACATTTTTTTTTTGGAAATGATGTTTATATAAATTTCAGAGTGATAAAATAGTTAATATTGAAAGGTATGTTAATGATTTATTGTGGAATATAGTAGAAAAAATATTTTATCTGCACTATATAGGTTTAGAAATAGATGGAGAAGGGATAATATGGAAAAGAAAAGGTGGATAGCATTGCCTTATGTAAAAGATTAGTTATTAATGGTAAAGATTGTATTGATAAAGTCAACAAATGTAATATATATAAAGTGGTATGTTATTGTGGATGTAGTTACATCGGGGAGACTAAATGTGCATTGAAAAAGAGGATTGGTGAGTATGCATTATTATATAAGTTACATTATTCTGCAGATAGATATAAATCTGTTTTAATGGAGAATTCTGCTCTGATAGGGTTTTTATATTGCATATGGAAAATGATTTGAAGAAAAGAAAAATTAAGGAGTCATATTTTATAAATAGTACAGATAATGTATTGAATAAACAGTGTAATTGTGTTAGTATTCACAATTTATAGAAAGTAGGTCATTCACGTGGGAACGTTACTGTTATGAGAGTTTAATAAGCTTTAAATATTAATGTATTGCTACTCAAGATGGTAGAATATGTCATAAGCTGGCTATAGCAAAGGTTATTAATCTTCAATTTTATATAGGCATTTAAAAAATTTTTGTAGCTTTATTCTAGTGGATTTTTGTTTATTATACTTATATATTTATATATTAGTATATTGAAAATAATAGATTTAATTCCAATGTTTTGTTTTGATATATATATATATGATGTGTGTAATATAATGGTGCAAACTTCTTTTTTAGGTACTTATTTTATTGGTGTATTCCTGTTATTTTAATTTTTGGGTGCATTCTTGCATTTTGTATATTTTTCCTGAGGATTCATTTTAATTACATTAGAAAAAATCAATGGACCAAATATAAAATTGATGGAATTCAAAATTCTACAACAGTTGGTTTTTTCCATCCTTATTGTAATGCTGGTGGAGGTGGAGAGAGAGTATTATGGTCAGCCATTAAAGCTATTCAAAATAGGTAAGAATTAGTTAGTTGCTTATCTGTATGTTTTAACTTTTTTTAAATTATATTATAGGGCTATTAGAAATATTAAGATAAAACATTATTACATTATCTTGATTTCAAGTAAATTTTGCACTAATAATATAAGATGATGGTGGAAAATGTTCTAATCCTGGTCTCTCATAGTATCTTCAATCATGAGTATATTTCTTTCAATACAGGTTAGGTCAGGAAGAACCATAAAGCTCTCTTCATATATAATTATACTTGATCTTGCCTTATGTACGAGCATCACGAATTAATAAAATATTGACAAAGGAATGATATTTATTGTAAGTGAATCAGACAACAAAACAAGTAAATCAATTAACATATTTATTAACATATAATCCAAATGATATATTTCAATAATTCCACAACTAAAAGGATTATTGATTACTCATAATTGATAGCTCCAAAATTAAATAAATAATTTGACAAATGAAATGAATGTTTATGATGCACTTTAACAAGTTACAAAGCTAAATATTCCAAATTTCTATGAGATTATAAAAGTAAAATTTTATGAAAATTATCTTTAGCAATCTTATTATGTTAACTTCATACCTATCAATTGAATGAATTTCATTATCATAAATAATTTTATTCTACATTATAATAGTATTGTTTATTAACTCCTTAATCTCTTACTAATATTTAAGTGATATCACATGGACATAAATGCATTTGATTATCACCTATTTTATTAATCACTTTATGAACATTTAAATGAGAGTTACATTCTTAGACAGATGTTTAAAATCAATGATCTAATTTGCAATGGTTTTATGAATCATACTTGCAGGAGTGTCAGGTAATATACTTTTTGTATGCAAGTATATTAACTTTACAATCAACAATAATATTATACTCATTATCCTATATCGTCTATTCAGTTCTCCATAAAAAGTTAAAGGTAAGACTTGTATGAGAAAGTACATTCACATAAATCACAACATTTTATGTAACTTGGAATCTTGTCATTAGTAGATCATAACAATGATAAGTATTCCATATTAAATTTGTCTGCAATTTAGGTGTATGCTTAACTAATTACTCGGATAAAATGTCACTACATCAATACATATTGAAGTATATAGTAAACTAATCATTGCAGACCAGATTTCCTCTGTAACACAGAGTATATAAATAATAAATAGAGGTCATACATTTCATTATCTAGCATAGGAGCAGGAATACTATGTTTGCATCTACATTTATTCATCATAGAAGCAGGAATACCACATTTGTGTTTATATGATCAAGACAGAACAATATAAAACACAATTATCCACAGAATCCTTACTTCAAACCTTAAATAACTCGTGATATTCATACCTGTCATTAATATTAATTATATGTAAAAATAATATTAAATACATGCATATCTCGAACAACATCTTCATAAATAACAACAAATAAATTCACACATTTAAATTATTTAATTCACATTATTACAATTCACATTATTATTTATAATAAAATTTAAGAAAGTTATAATAAGCATTTAATCATTTGACATATTTAAAGTTTAAACTTCAAAAGATTATTTAAATTTTGATTATCAATACTGTCTGGTAAAATATCCATTTAATTTGAAAACAGTTATTGAAAAAAAGCTAGATGTTCATTTGTAGAATTCAGATCATATTAATGAAAGTTGATAATTACAAATTGCTTGATTTCTTATCTTACACAATATTTTATAAAACAAGACAACTCTTAATTTTTTTTCCAAGTTTATTATAAACAGCAAAGCTAAATAGTATAGAGCTTGTTTTATTTTGTAACATTGTGCGAGGGAGGGAAAAAAAATCAAATGACTTATTATCATTAGCTTTCTTGACTAGAGGCAAAAAAGTGCCTATAGTTACAAAGTTTTAAGTGAATAAAATATATACTGACCCAGGCTCAGATCAGTATAACTGGTCAATCAATTTAACATGGATTCAAAGTCTTAAATGTGTTTTGAATTTCAGGTTTTGAACTTAAATAAATTAAAGTTAAGGATGATTGTTAGATCTTTAACTGCATTACTTCTAGTTTTTAATTCCAATTTCTCTCAGAGTATTTTTGTAAACACTTTTTAATCTCTCTATAACCAATAATAAATTGCCTTGATATTCTATCTTGGTTTTTTTTTTATATATTGTATCCCTGGCATCTCCATTTAAGTTCTTTAATGTTTATGGCACAATTAATAATATTAATCATGACTTGAATCCATTCATTTCTTTTCCAGTATTTCATGATTATTCTCAATATAAAACTTCATACTCTTCTATGCCCAGTTCATATTCATGTTTCTTAGTTAATATACACAATAATAAGTAATGTAGTATCAATTTTTTTTGTTTTATTAGAAATAAGATAAAATACTAAAAACATTTTAGTGTTGGCTTAGATATTCTTCAATTATTTTAAATAAGTTAGAATTGTTAGTAATTTGATTTGAAATATGAAAAGTTTTAAATTTTTTATAATTAATAAATATTGTATTTATCATAATAAAAAAGACAAAAATATTTATTTTTAAATATGTTAATTATTTTTAATTATTTCAGATACCCTACTGCATGTTGCATTGTCTACACAGGTGATACAAATGTCTCTGGAAAAGAAATAATAGAGAAAGCAGAAGAACGATTCAATATATTTTTAAAAAGAGATGTTACCTTTATATATTTAGACAATAGACACTTTTTAGAAGCAAAATACTATCCATATTTTACTTTATTGTGTCAGAGTGTTGCAAGTATTTTTGTTGGGTTTAATGCTCTCAGAAAATTTGTTCCAGATGTTTATGTGGATACTATGGGATATTCTTTTGCAGCTTTTTGTTTTAAATATTTGGGAAAATGCCGAGTAGCTTGTTATACACATTATCCAACAATTAGTACAGATATGTTAAATAGAGTTATAGAACGAAATATTGCTTTTAATAATGAGCAATTTATTGCTAGAAGTAGAATATTAAGCCTAGTAAAAATTGAATATTATAAACTTTTTGCTAAATTATATGGATTAGCAGGAAGAATTCATGATGTTATTATGGTTAATTCATCATGGACAGAACAACATATATTAGAATTATGGCGAGCTAAGAATAAAACAACAAAGGTCTATCCTCCTTGCAATGTTCAAAAATTTTTAGCTGTTCCTTTATCTCTAGATAATTCTAAATCATTTATTGATATAATATCAATTTCACAATTTCGTCCTGAAAAAAATCATCAATTGCAATTGCTGTCTGTTCATAAATTACTGAACAGTCTTCCAGAAGAAGAAAGAGAAAGAGTACGCTTAATTTTAGTAGGTGGTTGCAGAGATGATGAAGATAAAAAACGTATTTGTTTTTTAGAAAAAAGGGCAATAGAATTAGGAATTAGTAAGCATGTTATGTTTAAAATTAACATTCCATTTGATGAACTTTTAAAACAATTATCAGAAGCAACAATAGGAATTCATACAATGTGGAACGAACACTTTGGAATAGGTAATATTTTAATAAAATTTGTATTTTTTTAGACAAAATTGTTTTTTAAATAGATAAACCTAAACTTGTGGATAGAATTTAATTGTTTTATTATTCATTAATATTTACAGGAGTTGGACAAAATAACAGAAATATATGACTTATTGATACTATATTTTTGACATCATATAGCATAGAAATGGAAACAACATAGTAATGTAATTTTGTAACTTTGTGCTTTTACATATGGATTCTTAAAAAAATGGTAAAAAGTATCTAACAAGAAGTTGGCATAATTCATAAACTTTTGAGAAGACGTCTGTTCGAATTTAAAAGTGTTTACATTATTAATGCCCTCTTCATTAAAGCTATGATAGTAAAATTGCTGAATTGTCAAATATTTCAACATGTTGATAAGTACATTTTCTAAATATGGATGAACAGAATTTTTTAGAACTAATTCTGAAATTCTTATTGAGAGAAATCCATTAAGCATTATGTAGGATTATAGCCAAAACATAAACAAAATATTACTGGAAAAAAAAATTATTGCAAAAATAAAAACATTTAAATACATCATTGTTTATGAATCCATGTAGTACACAAGCAAAATATGTTTGATCTAGCTGCCATTTTTAATGCAAATGCAGCTGGTTAATAGATAACTAGAGGTATGTCATACTTCTTCAACTACTGAAAGTATGTGGAGCAATTTTTGAACCTAACAAATAGATTATCATTTTCAATGTGAAATATATAAACATATTGCAACTGATGATTTGATATTTATTCATACCATGTTGTAGACATTATTTCTAGAAAACACTTATCATCTTCCAAGACCTTATGCTTCTAATTCTTAAGAGTTCTAGTCATTTTCCTTGGCTTTGCCATTCTGTGAAAGATCTCTTTGCTTTAATATTTAGAGTATTTGCCTACCATGCCTCTGATATAGATTTTATGCCTGGACTGAGTGAATCGTAAAATTTATTCAAGGCATATATCAGATAACTAATTTGGATAACCATTTATCAGTGTACAATTAATTGCTATCTAGCTATTGTTAGATTGAATTGATTAGATAAGTGTTTGATGTACTGATTGTGTTAAAATGTAATCCTCATTATTGTGGGGAAGGTATCGCACTTCTATGGGAACTGAGTTCATGATTACCTTTATCTTCCATCTGATTTAAACTGAATCCAAGTCTTTGTGATTCATTTTTAATCGATGAGATGACAACATTCTTCATTGATAAATTTCAGAGAACTTGAAGTTTTTGTTTATGAATAGCTTAATATTCCTGTAGTCACAATTCTAATGTTATATGATTTTATTCCATGTGTTGCAAATAATGACCCTAAGTATTTCCATTATTTTGTCTAACTTTTGTAAAATTAAATACAATTTCAAATTATATATGCATATTTGATGTGTATCTATGTGCTTGAATATAAATAAAGTTAAAATTGAATGCATTTTTAAAAAATAATTAAACTAAAATTTAAAATATCCTTTTTTATATTTTCTTATTATTGATAGATTATAAATGTTTAAATAGACTATAAAAATTTATAAATAATAGTAGAAAAGAAGCAAAAAGAATAGATATTTAACTTTTATTGGATTGAAATTCATAGATGAAAAAAAAGATGTGTAATTTTAATAAATGATAAATTTAAAATATATTTATAATTAATTAAAAAAGTATTATTTTTAATGCTTAATTGTGCTTAAGGGATCAATATCTAATGTATGAAATATATTGTTCAAATAAATTCACCTTTCTTATTATTTTTCCAATATTTATTTTATTAAAATTAATCCAGCTGACAGTTTCATTTGTTCAGCAATCTTCCTCAGAGCTGTAATTCTTATGTAAACACATGAATATACATACTAAATCATATAAACATACAATATATATAATATAATAGGCAAAACTCACTACACATATTGCCACACACAGCAAGCTAGAGTAATCAATAGAAGCCAGAATGCTTGTGCATAAAATCCCCATCTAGTGCCTACTCATCCAATATCCCCAGACTAGTTTCGGCTTATGGCCTTCGTGAGTGAGGAGCCTTGGATCTGAGAGCACTGCACCTAGATCTTAGGATTTAATGCAACCCTCCAGCAGGCACTTTTTATCTCCATTTAACTACAAAACTATTAGTCTTAAACTGAAAACACCTTAATGTTTTCAATCCAAGCCCATTAGCTTATATAGTCATATTGGTCTGAACCCAATTTAGTACCCATACATTTTGGTGTCTTTGGTTCTTTAATAACTATAGCCACCACTATCCTATTAGGCAGGATTGGTTTTAAGCCAATAAATCACCCGACCACCACCTCTTATGCTTGTGCATAACTTGTTAAAACAGGCAAAACTCACTATACATATTGCCACACACAGCAAGCTAGAGTAATCAATGGATGCCAGAAGGCTTGTGCATAAAATCCCCATCTAGTGCCTACTCATCCAATATCCCCAGACTAGTTTCTGGCTTGTGGCCTTCGTCAGTGAGGAGCCTTGAATCTGAGAGCACCGCACCTAGATCTTAGGATCCAATTCAACCCTCCAGCAGCCACCTTTTATCTCCATTTAACTACAAAACTATGAGTCTTAAACTGACAACACCTTCCAAGCCCTTTAGCTTATATAGTCATATGGGTCTGAACCCAGTTTAGTACCCATACATTTTGGTGTTTTTGGTTCTTTAATAACCACAGCCACCACTATCCTATTAGGCAGGATTGGTTTTAAGCCAATAAACATCACACGACCACCACCTCTTATGCTTGTGTATAACTGTTGTTAAAACGTATAGTGAGTTTTGCCTGTTTTATAACAATTATACAAAAGCATAAGAGGTGGTGGTCGTGTGATGTTTATTGGCTTAAAATCAATCCTGCCTAATAGGATAGTGGTGGCTATGGTTATTAAAGAACCAAAGACACCAAAATATATGGGTACTAAACTTAGTTCAGACCCATATGACTATATAAGCTAATGGGCTTGGATTGAAAACCTTGGGGTGTTTTCAGTTTAAGACTCATAGTTTTGTAGTTAAATGGAGATAAAAGGTGGCTGCTGGAGGGTTGCATTAGATCTTAAGATCTAGGTGCAGTACTCTCAGATCCAAGGTTCCTCACTGACGAAGGCCACAAGCCAGAAACTAGTCTGGGGATATTGGATGAGTAGGCACTAGATGGGGATTTTATGCACAAGCCTTCTGGAATCTATTGATTACTCTAGCTTGCTGGGTGTGGCAATACGTATAGTGAGTTTTACCTGTTTTAACAACAGTTATACACAAGCATAAGAGGTGGTGGTCATGTGATGTTTATTGGCCTTATATCTAATATATACATATTTATGCTTATATACCAAATATACATACATTCATCAGTTTTATTACACATACATATATCATCCCTATTTATATAACAAATAAATACCATCTTCAATATTTCTATACCAAATAAAAATATATTTACTTTTCAACATATATTCATGCACTATTACTCAAAACTTTTACTATATTTATTTCATCAATTATTATTGCAAATATCAGATCACCAAGTCCTTAATTGTTATTGATTATTTTATAAAAACCACAAATATAGCCAACTTATGAAACTTATATGCATGATAATATAACTGATACAAAATAATTAGTAGATATTAAGGACTTATTGATTTGACTTCTATAATAATAATAATTAATAATATAGTAAAAGTTTTGAGTGCTAGTGTATGTATATATGTTTAAGGTATATATGTATTTATTTGATATAAGTATATTGATGGTAGTATTTATTTATGATATGTAAATAGTCAAATATATGTATGTGTAGCATAATTGATTTATATGTATATTTGGTAGTATAATTGATGAATATATGTATATTTGGTATCATCATTAACCATTATCAATCCATTGCAGGATGAAGGTCTCTCCAAGTTCAATCCATCTTCTCCAATCTTTGGCTTCTCCACATACCCCCTACACACTTTTATCCAGCCATCTCACGTGGTCTCTTTCTGGGTCTTTTACAATCTTTTGGAATCTAGTTTAGGATTTCAGTTATCCATCTATTATCATCTCTTCTAGCAATATCTCCAGCCCAACTCTACTTTAGCCTTTTAATTTTTTCAATGAAGTCAGTAACACCTGTTCTCTTACCCATATATTGCGTTTTTGATCTCTTCTTGTTACTCCGAACATGCATCTCTCCATACTTCTTTGAGCTGTCTGAAGTCTCTGTATTGTTCTTCTATTAAGTGTTCAGATCTCAGATCCATAAGTAGAACTGGTAAAACACATTTATTAAAAACCTTCCTTTTCAAACACATAGGCATATTTCCTTTTAGTATCAAGTTATTTTTACCAAAAGTACTCCAACCAAGTTTAATTCTATGATTAATTTCATTTAGTATGTTTCCATTTGTGTTAATAATCTGACCAAAGTATTTGTAACTGTTAACTTCTTCTAATTCATCATAATCAATCTTTATTTTCATATTTTGAGAAAATCCATTAAATATTACTTTAGTCTTTTAGACATTTATTTTTAGTCCTACTTTCATCTGATAACTCCTGCAACATTTCCTGCAGTTCTAAAGCATTATTTGCAAAAACAACTACATCATCTTCAAAATCTAAAAGACTTATTCTCCATTTACTTTCACTCCTTTAGCTTCTCATTTTAATCCACAAAATACTTCTTGCATCACTGCTGTAAAAAGTTTTGGCAATATGGAGTCACCCTGTCTTACTCCCTTCTCAATGTTGACTTTCCCAGTATCATTATGTAATCTAATTGTTGCTGTTTCATTTTTATAAATATTCTTTAAAATATGACAATATCCTGGATCTATACCTTGATGATCCAATGCTTTATTCACTAAAAAAAAGTTTATAGAATCAAATGCCTTTTCATAATCTACAAATCCAAAGCATAATGGCAACTCATTTTCATTTGTTTTTTTTATAACCACTTATTAAATCCAGCTTGTTCTCTTGGTTGGTGGAAATCCAATGTTCTCTGTAGATGAGTTGTAATTGTCTTGGTAAAAATTTTGTATAAAACTGATAAAAGGCTGATAGGTTCTGTAATTTCTAATATCTTCTTTATCACCTTTTTTAAATATTAATACTGCATTCTTCCAATCATCTGGTACATCTTTATCATTTAGACATTTGGTATATAACTTTGCTAAAAATTTTTCTATTTCTTCACCTGCTTTATTTAATATATCAATTACAATTCCATCATTACCTGAGCCTTTTCTTCATACATTTAATTGCATATCTCACTTCTTCATTTAAAATTCTGGGCAATTTAGAAGATGTAATAGATATAGGAGGTACTTGTTCTTTATTACTATATAATTCTTGATAAAGGTCTTGCACCCATTTCATGATGTCATCTCTCTTTTTTAGTAATAATTCCATCTTTTTTTTTATTGCAGATATAAATTTCCTACCAACACCAAAATGTTGTTTTACACTTTTGAGACTTTTATTCTCTTCTACAGCATTTCTTGCTAGTTCACAATTATACATTCTAATATCATTTTCAACTCTTTTCTGCACCATTTTACAAAATTTCTAGATATTCGATCCTTTTTAATACATCATTTTTGTATATCTTCATATTCCTTCTTTTCTTCATAAATTCTCTGGTCTCAGTGAAATTTTGTCAATTGCTGCTTTTTTCTACCAGCTATCTTTGTTGCAGTTTTTAAAAGTATATCATTTATTTTCATATTAAATTTATTCATATCTGAATCATGTTCAAAATCTAATATTTGAAATCGATTTGTAAGTTCTAATTTAAATTCATTAGAATGTTCTGAAGATTAGGAATATCAACTGTAAATATTGTTTTTCTTAATAATTTTTTTTCCTCTAGTTTTGCATTAATGTCTATCTTACATCTTACTAATCGATGACCTTTTTCTGTGCTAAATTTATTAAGAACATTACAATCTTGAATTATGTATTTTCTGTTAGTCAAAATATAAAATTATGTATTTTCTGTTAGTCAAAATATAATCCAATTCTGCTGTACCTTCATTTGGATGCTTCCATGTTCATTTCCTTTTAACATTTTTCTCAAAAAAATAATTCATAATATAAAGGTTTTTTTTTTGTAAATTTCACAAGTCTATGTCCTCTCTCATTTCTATTACCATAACCAAAATTAACTACAGCACTTTCATCTTTCATTTGTTTACCAATACTAACATTAAAGTCTCCCATAACAATTTTAAAATGTTGTTTGATCTGATCAAAAGCCTTTTGTACATCCATATAAAAATCTTCTACTACTTCATTACTATGAGAACTTGTTGGGGAATAAACCTGAATTATCTGCATTTGGCATCTGCTATTAAGTTGTATAACTAATCTTACCACTCCATGCGATACACCATCAACATCCACAATATTGTTCTTCCACTTTTTATTCATAATGAATCCTACTCCACTTATATTTCCAATATTTGTGCCATTATAATAGAGTACATGTCTGCTTTTTAAATCAAATGTCTCTTCACCTTTTCTTCTAACTTCACAAAGTCCAATAATGTCCCATTAATATAAGACAGTTCTTCTAATTCTTCCAATCTTCCTTCACTTGAAACTGATCTGCAGTTGTAAGTACCTAAATAAAAAGTCATCATTAAATGGCAGCCTGGGTCCGCAATCAGTGGATTCTTAGTATTTTCCGCCTTTAGCCACCAACCACTGCCTTGGTTGGTGACTTTACAGCCTCCTGGGAATAAGGGCCATGATTTATTTTTGTCTGTCATAATTGTATACATTGGAAAAATATGTATCATTTATATAAACATTCAGTCTGCCTTATCAGGCAACTGAGAAGAAAGACCATGGTGTTTCTTGATCTTAAACTCAGAGATAAAAAGCCAATAAACTCACTATGCTTGTTAATGCATGTTCGTATACTATATGAATAATCACATGACAAGAACATATAGAGTGGACATTAGGAATTTGCCCTGCTCGGTTCTTTTAAGGCCTCCAAGAGGTATCAAATGGTCTTTCAGTTAATAGTAAACTCTTTTCTGCAGCCATATTTGATATATATATATATGTATATATTGATATAGGTAATAAGATAATATGTTAAGAAATGAGTCATTTACAAGTAGATATAATATATGTTTATATAATGTGTTTATATACAGGTAGTTAAAACTGTCAGATGGATTAATTTTAATAAAATAAACATTGAAAAAGTAAAGAGAAAGGTAGATTTGTTTGACTTTTAAAATTTTATCAGTGCATAAAAAAAAATGAATGGGTAATATACTTCATGAAGAAGATATATTGTTGTGATTTAAAATCTTTACAAGTCTTTTAAAACAAGTGGTTAATATAATTAATTATTGATAACCTTTTGATTATGTGATCTTCATAAAAAAAAAAAAAAAAGATTCTGACAATCTAGAATTAGTGAAACCAAGTGTTTAGTTATACTTAAGGAGTCAGTCAAGTTAATGAATATAATTATAAAAAATTTAAGACTACTTATAAATTTAAATACATGAAAGCAGTCAACACTTAAACAATATCAATAACAGTCTCAATCTGTAGTCAAATTAAAATAAAGGTAGAACCCACCTTTATCTATCATCCAATATGTTTAAATAGGCACTAAAGATTGCAACTTGACTAAAGAGAGAGTTATATATTTTATACTCTTAAGATCAAACAAACTACAAAAAAAAAAGGATGAAATCCGCATTCTAGTTCATCATTATTAAGATCTCTGCATTATTTAAAAGTTTTTTAAATAAATTGATTAGCTATTGCACTTTTTATTTTATAAGTATTAATGTATGATATTATATTAGCTAATGTTTAGAAGTCTCTTTATTCATTGCTAAGATTTATGTTATACCATATTTTATAGCACATTTAATTATATTTGATAGTATATTATTGGCTATATATATTGACGTGTTTGTGATCACCCTCCCCCCTCCTTTGCCTTTATATATATGTATATATTTTAATTATACATGTGCATGTTTAAAATGTAAGTACCAATTTGTGAATATATATTTTGTAAAGGAAAATGGGTGAGATTTGATAGGTGATGTATAAATCAGTGAATATAATGAAATTAATATATATATATTTTAAACAGTCATAAGTTGGTAGTCACATTTATATAACCAATTTAACTGGAAATACCATTTGTTAATGGACCAAAATCTTTCTATTGTGCATCAGTTTTAAATTTAGCCTCCTTTTGAGAATTTTCTTGAGACATTTGGAAAGTTAAATAAAAAACTTGCTTGATTAAATAATATTAGCTATTCTTAATCTGACTTTAGATCAAAATCTTATAGTATTTTTTATAATATTGATTAAAATTAATTTGATTTATGTATAAAATATTAGATATCTATTCTACAATTTTCTTCAATGCAAACTTTTATATTGACTAATTTTATTTCAAGAAGAATTTGTATTTAGCTCTACTCTTCCATATATGTTTATCCCTAGACACACCCATATGTATGTTAATGCATATGTAGAGAAAGAATATTAGTTTTAATAAAATAAATGAATGAGATTCTAAAGTATAGAATTTCATAGATATAAGAAAATATGTTCTAATCAATCATCATTCAAGTTTATTTTATTTTTCTATATATTTTAAAGTTTGTAACTGATCAGATATTTTAAAGTAATATCTCTACACTAAACTCTAATATGTTTATTTCTATATATTAGAGTTTAGTGTGGAGATATTACCGTAAAATATCTGATCAGTACATATATAAACCACACATTTAATTATTTAATAGTATGTAACTTTATCTTTCTTATTACATTGCCAAATCCATTTAATATTAAATCGTCTATGCTCTTTATTACTGTTTTACAATGCTTTTACTACAACCCACTATGACAGTTTCAATTGCCCCAGCAATCTTCTTCAGAACTATAACAAACACAATACAAATACATGAATACAAATATAAATATGCATTAGCATATAACTTTACGTTCTATATATAAATACTATCCCATAATCTTTATTTATATATCCATATATATATATATCTTTATATACCTCCATATAATTACTATCTTTTTATATATTATATATTTTACTCTTTTCATATTCTATATTTATCAATTAATACTTCCTATGTTTATATACATATTAATTTTATTTCATTTAAATTTACTCATTAATCTTCTAATATTTAACTCTTAACATTATATATTAATACTTTAATATTTTACATTATTATTATTTATTATATTAACAGTCAATATGTGTAATTTTCTTTTACCTATAGTATTATTTTTTAACCTTATTTTTTATACCTACCTTCTAAATAATATTATAGGTAAAGGAAAATTATACATATGAATGTTAATGTAATGAATAATAATAATGTAAAATATTGAAGTATTAATATATAATATTAGAGTTAAATATTAAAAGATTAATAGGAGTAAATTTAAATGAAATAAAAATAATATATATATATGATTATAGGAAGTATTAATTGATAAATATAGAATATGAAAAGAGTAAAATGTGTAATATATAAAAAGATAATAATTATATACAGAGATATATAAAGATAAATGTGTGGGTATATAAATAATGATTATGGGATAGTATTTATATATGTATATATAGAATGTAAAATTATATGTTCATGTATATTTGTATTCATGTATTTGTATTGTGTTTGTTATAGTTCTGAGGAAGATTTCTGGGGCAATCAAAACTGTCATAGTGGGTTGTAATAAAAGCACTGTAAAACAGTAATTAAGAGCATATATGATTTAATATTATACTTTAAAGTTTATTATTAATTTATCTGTTTTTTCATTGGACAATTGTGCCCTGCTTGGTTTAGTGCTTTGGTAGAGTGTCAGATTTTAAAATATAAGGTCCTAGAATTGATTCTAGTTCTGGCACTTCTTACATTCAAATTTTTTATGGATTTCCAAGCATTAAAATTATTCCATTGTTATTTATTTGTTTTTATTGGGCAGCTGCAATAAACTAGCCTAGTAAAATTATCCAGTACATGGCATATTAATTGAAATCACACACAGAAAAAAAGAAATATATATATAAATATTTCAATATAAAATGATTTCATTTTTTATAAACTACTTAAAAAAGTTCTGATAACATTAAATAATAATATAAAACTTTTAATAAGCTTATCTAAGTCTCAAGAATCAGTTATGAATTTATATATAATTATGTAAATGAAACAATATATGGACTATTTCCATCATCTATCATTAACTGTTGATTGTCTAGAAAATTAAACTTTATTTAATCTTTTCAAATACAAATAACTTGTTAGTAATAACATAGACAACACAGGTTAATAATTACATTAACATTTCGAGTAGTAGTATTTGCCATTCTTCAGTTGTAGCTGGCTGACCAGTGACAATATTAACATAGGAATCAAACTTACTTTTTAATTTCTTGAATATCAAATTTTATGGCAACACTCTAACCAATTGTCAAAGGCAACAATCAGTAGAAATTTCATATACTTATCTATGTGTGTTGGTTCAAATCATCCCAATTCCTTCAATTTTTTTCTTTTTAGTACTTTTTTCTAAGAGCAAGGTTAATTAGAGGCCCTCAGACATTATGCATTGCCACATTGGGTTAACTTGTAAGATTATTTGCCATTGTCATATGAGCAGCTTCTTTGAATTTTCTTTTTTGCATCATTTCCTCTCTATCCAATATTTTTGTATTTTCCTAATTGAATATATGTTCATTAGTACATACATAGTCTGCTATTGTAGAAGCCGCTAATCAACCTCGCTGTTAGAAAAAAGTATTAAAAAAAAAAAATTGAAGGAATCAGGAGGATTTGAATCAAGCTCCATAGGCAAGTATATGAAATTTCTACTGATTGTTGCCTTTGACAGAATAGTTCAGTTGGTTAGAATGTTGTTGTAAAATTTGATATTCAAGAATATAAAGGCATAAGTTTGACTCCTATGTTAATATTGTTGCTGGTCAGACCAGCAACACCTGAAGAAAAATGGAGAATAATATTACTTGAATTTGTGTGTTATTACTAACAAGTTGTTTGTATTTAAAAAGGTTAAATAACGTTGAAAATTTTTAGACATTCAACATTTAAAGATAGATGATGGAAGTAGTTCAAAATATTATCACATCTAAAATACCATCATCACTAACCTACATGAAAATATATATGAAAAACTTTTTTTTTTTTTCTTGAAAAATGTTTTCTTGGAAAAAAATTGGTTATTTGGATCTGTTTTTCAATTTTGCAATATTATATGTTGACAATTTTCCTGGATTTTTCAATCACTTTCAGATTGATTATATTAGTTAATTTCTGGATGGTTTTTCTTGATTGGTTTTAGTATATTATTATTTTTTCAGTAAAACTATTATGTTATACTACAGATTATGGTTGTTTTAATTTCATTATTTATTCATACAGCAGAATTTCTCATTCAGGTGGTGACTTCTTCATATACATACAAAGTATTGCTAATGGTTTTTTCTTTAGGTAGTATTTGATATCATATGACTCGCTTGACGATTGGATCTATTCTTTGAAGCATAATATTTTAATGCTAACAAAAATACAGGGTTTCGATATTGCTAAAGTATATAAAGATCTTTTATGTAATCAATTCTATAATATTTTCCTTGATTATTTTCTCTGTAATTAAAATGATTTTATGGATCTAATTCAAATAACCAAAACTAAACTCAGAAAACTCAAAAATGAATACTTTAAAAACTAGTAGAAAATTCCAACTTCATTTAATCTGATCAAATTTGTGAGTTTGTTTTTTATATCTTCTTGTCAGTGATGCCAACTTAATAGTTTTTTCAAAACAACTATAAAAGATGTTAGTTTTGGTTTTCTAATTGTAACATTACGCCTGTCATTCTATTTACATTTTTTGTAAGGAATTTAATTACTTTAAATATTTAATTATCAGTGATTTGGCTGTTAAGATAAATGATTACTCATCAAAATATTCTTTTTAATTAACGTTTATATTATTTATTTTTAAAAAATGAAAATGCATGTTTTGCTTTATGTTATTTTTAAATTGAATTTTTTGGATACAAGCTGCATAGTTTATATTCTTAAGAAAGAAAAATGTTGCTACTTATTTTTTTTTTTACAACAATAATATTAATCATACATAGGCAAATTTATTATGATATATGACATTTTACAATTAATCTCAGAATATCTTTGATGATTAAATTAAAACTAATATATAATTAAAATAATATTCTCTATTCTTCTAAAAAGGTATTGATTTGTCTAAACTGTCTCACATTCATTCTCTCAGAAAAAAAAAAGATTGCTCACATATTACATTGTAAAGTCTTATAATAGATTTCATTTCATAAATTTTTTGAATTTATTGTATCCTTTTTTGAATCTTGCTTAGTTACTTATTAGTTGAATTATTCTTTACTACATGTATATTTCTAAGTAGTGAAATTAAAATATCTTGGGATATACAACTTGCTATTTCTTATATATTATATTATGATGACAATTTAAAAATAAATTTTATTCCACTCATCAATTAATACTATTCAATTGGCTGAATGCATCTCTGACATCATCAAAGTTTCTCAGACTGATAGTTTCAGTAGGCTTCTTTAGGTAGTTTTGATGTTACACGATGGTCATCTGCTTATAGTAGGGTTGGAGTTAGGCATAATTCAAGGAAAAGTTTTTCAGCTATGCATATATAATGTAATGTTGTTAAAAATGTACCTTAACAATAAAAATATTGCTAATATATAAAGAAAGTTATAATGATATTTACAGTCTTTTATATAGTGAATTCTGTGATATTTTCATTGACTGTTTTTTTTTATAATTTTTTTTTTTTAACTGCTGGGCTTCATTAAAACTGACCTCAACAAACTAAAGTTAAACATGGGAAGGGGGATAAGCATTGTTGGATTATTGAAAACTTTAGAATTATATTAACATATTATTTTCGTACATTGTTTTGTAAATATATTAAAAAATAAGGATTGTAATAAGTTTATTTATTTTTTATATATATTATACCATATATATATATGTGTGTGTGTGTATGGTATAAGAGTGTTGCCATTTGATAATATTTAAAAGCTAAAAGAAGTAAAATTTGAAAATCGTTCAATAAACAAATTTAGTTTTCCTTTTTTTTAGTTAGTATAATTTATTTTTAGATATGTACAATGAAAGTTATTTGTATGTTTGGTATTATCTATTTAATTAAAGTTAAAATTGGAGGGAATAGAAATGCATACAGATTGTTAATCCAGATAAACAAAATAAAGAAATTCCAAATGCAAGTGATTACGATCAAGTTTTACTGATAATTAAATATGGCTCCAAAAGAATTGATTAAAAAAAGGACTTTGTAGTTAAAAAGCAAAAAGGAATGTACAAGATTATCAACTTGTAAGCTGATAAGAAAACAAAAGATGGAAAATATAATATGCGCAGAGATCTCAAACTGGAGGAGGCATAAAAAGAAGTGGACAACTTCGAAGAAGGTCTTTTGCTGATGGTTTTTTTTGGGTCTGGATGGAGTGAGAGGACAGGAAGGATAATTGCAGTTTTCTTGTCCTCACAACTGTAATAAAATGCCTCCATTCAGGACTACTCTTATGCAGAACCAATTCACCAGATGGGAGTAAAAATGAGAGCTTTTGTGGATACTTTCTCTCATTCAAAACCTCATTTGAAAAGCTTAGAGTCTAGTCTTATCTTACTATGAACCAGAAATGTGAAAATGTTGTCAGATGGAAATCAAAGTTAACTACCACTGAGCTCTTCATCCCAAGATCTTGTATGGTCCAATAATCAATGATCTGTGTAATATCGAGAACTTACCGTTAAGATATTAGTCATACAATAATTCATGTCTGCTTAATTATGTACACAAATTAAACACTAACTATAAGCTTTTAATACCAATAAGGAGACATTGGACTGTTTTATTCTTCAAGGAAATATTTCATTTATGGCTTATTGGATAAAACGGAAAAAGTGGATTGTAATATGAACTGTTTGAATTATTTGGACATGTGTATGTTCCTTCCAAGTTAATAATTTATATTATCATCTAAATATTTCAGTTTGTTTGTTTTAATAAAATATTTATCATTAATATAACTCTTTCATTGTACATTCTTAATTTTATGTTGTTAGATATTGAAAAAAATATTTTGAGAAATGTATAAATTAACTATGCCAACATGTTCGTTTAGTAGTCGAACCCCGGGGAAAATTAATATAAAATATTGTGACAAGAAAGCGAAATCCTGATATTATTACATTTAGCTATTTGCTTCGAATCAATAGGATGCAATGCAAATCAGTGGGCCTACAGCCCCTAGCACCATCTTAAACAAATAAACTGATTCTGCTGGCAATTCAAATCCGAATAAAATGTTAGATCAGTTAATCACGAAATATAACTGTGCTTTAGAAATATCTAAATTCACACATGAATGGGATAAATCTTCCACAGTTCAATTAACTATGCATTATTCTGTACAATATAGATCCTAATCAAATGGTAAATGTTACATTATAAACAGTAAAAGTGTAAAGCTAAACTAGTCAATAAATAATTAAAATCACCCCAATTTCATAGGATAAGCAGACTAACCAAAGAAAATAAATTATAACATAACCATTGTTTTCACTGCTAAGAGCAGACTGCTCAAATGCAAAGGAGTAAAAACTTATCAACAAATATGCATTATTACCCATAATTTACAATTAATTCTACACACTCTTAATATTAATAGAACTGAAACAAGAATCATAAATTTTTAATAATAAACATTCTTTAATTCTTCAGTTTATTTCATTTTTTTCAAAAAAGACAACTTTAGCCTTATCAAAATTAATAGTATGACTAGTATCTTTTTCATGTATATATAAAGCAGAGCTAAGGTATTTATTTCTAACCCTACTTTTATGTACTTTTATTCTTTTAATTATATATATATTATATTTATTGTCATAAATGTAAATAATACCCATCGGGTGGAGTTGTAAAGTAATTGGTCATGTGATTTTAAAAAGATAAACGTCTTAATAAAGTTCTAATAGGGAATGAAGACCTGGTTAGATGTATTAAACAAATTTTTTATTTATAATTAGTTGTCTGTTTTAATTTTGCTTTAGATTTATTATTTTAAATTTTATATAAAAAAGAAGACATCATGGGAAAAAAAAATTAAGATTGAAATTTGATCATTTAAAAGTAAATTATTAAATATACTATTAAAACAACCTGTATATTTGTAAAATACTAATGATGAGACCAAAACATCTCGATATATGTCTGAAAATAATGTTTTTATGAAGATTTGTCATGATATCACTTGTATTTGTTTGTTGGACTGTTTCTGTTATTCTAGTTTAATTGCTAAATGTTTTTAGAAAAATTCAGATTTTATTTTTACCTCTCCAAATTGCATTTAATTGTTAATAACAATATCCAAGTTAGTATAGAACATAAAATTTCAAATATTTTTCTATTATCTTTTTCAGGAATTGTTGGCCTGATTGTACTGGAAATCTTTGTGTTTGTCAATAATGATACTTTAAGCAATCAGACTATTTTGCTAAAGGCAGTAATCAATAGAAATTTAATATACTTGTCGATCTATGAGAGTCCTCATGATTTCTCATTTCTTCTTTTAAAGATAAATTGTTTGTAAATATTATTCATTATGTATTCTGTTATTGGATTGATTTACAACATTGTGTGACAATTTTAAAAAATGTTCTTTTTTATTTGAAATTAGGTTCATTGATACATGCATTACTGCTACTTTAGTCATAATTTTGTTTTTCTTTCTTATAATTGTTTTGTATTTTTCAGTGAAATGGTTTGTTTTACCATTGTATGTTTTTTAACAATCACATGAGATTTTGTAGATATAATTCTTGATTTTCAGAATTTCAAGTATAGATTTTGTAGAGATTAGAATTTCTTGCAGTTATGCTATGATTTTAGAAAACTGTTATGATATTATATTGATTATAAAATTTCCCTAGTTTGTCCAGCATTTCTTGGAATGTATGGATATACTGCAATACCTTTCATTATTTTTTCTTATGATGTTTTTTATTCTCCCTACAAAATCAAAGTTTAGTTAAGAGTTCATCAGTCTTCTCTAATTAGTAATATTTTCATAGAGTTTCAAATAAGTTATAAATGCTGATTTGTCTTACCAAAACTCTGGCCTCACTGTTGTTTTATTTGTTGCAAAGCCACATAGTGAAGCACAAGTCAACAATATATTTCCTTTAATTAAATTCATAATAGAATTATAACAAGAATAGAAATTGAAATTTTTAACTGCTTTTGTGATAAGATTATCTCATGGAAAAATCAACACCCCACATTTACTTAGTATCTATATCAATTATGACAGAAACATAAAAATGAAATTATACTAATACTTTGGACAAAGCAAAAAAAAAATTGTTCAGAGGCCAATATTTGAAAAGAGAAAAATCTCACAGACAAACTCATAGTAAATGATTATCCATCAGCTTTATTAACAATAACTTAATTGGACAACAACAACAACTAAAACCATTAAAATCTTAGAACAATGTTATAGTGTATTCTTAAATACTAGAGATGTCAGAAAGAAAAATCTGCAATCAATAAAATATCAGAAAAGCTTCCTAAAGCCATGGCATATTAAGAGGAATTCGAGTCTTGATAAACTAAACTTGAAATATTGAAAAATAGGAACTCTATTTATCATATCCTGTGTGAATGTGAAAAATATATATTGATGAAATTAGCTGACTCATTAATAAATTAATAAAAGGATACAAAAAAAAAATGATAAGAGATGAATCTAAAGGACAAGACAATGCATATAACAATGAACATAAGTTTGATTGGAACAGTACACAAAAATATTGGGCAGAAATGAAAAAAATTAGATTTTTTTTATAGAAGCTGCTCATATGACAGTGATTAATATGCAGGCAAAAAAATTATCGTGAATTGTGATTTCTATTATCACAATTTTTCAGAAATTTAATATGATTGCAATTCTACTACACAATATATACATATATGCATTATGTACTCTACCTGTAAGGAAACTTAGAGAACTAGGCATTAGTGCAGTACAAAAGCCATTAATATTTGATTATCATTAGTGGTAGGTAGATGCTTATCAGCTTAATATCTCATTTTTAAAACTACTTTATAAACTTTAATGAACAATTTTGTGCAATGGCAATTGGAAAAAATTCTGTTTAATCAATTATAGTTCTGAAAAGCAAATGTTAATGCATGATAAGTGAATTAGTTATCAAAAATCAAATTTATTTACATTTGATTTTATCATTGCAATTATTTGTGTTATAACTAATTAAATTTTTTATTGCTAAATATCTTCAATTGCAGATTAACATTTTAAAAGAAAATATTAATATTAAATTGCTATATATATGTTAAATTAATCTGTTGGAAAATATTTTTGATTCCAGAGTCTTAGTAGTCTTTTTAAATTTTATATATGTTATATTTCTTGTACATTTTATATGTTATATTGAAGCTGGAAATATAGTACATATTTCTGCTTCACCTAGTGCCAATGTCATCAGCACTAGTGTGGGTTTGAACCCAACCTTTTATAATAACTGACACCTACTCCATAATTGGTGGTAGTATAATTATAAGCAATATTGTAATCTTGTATCTAATTAATTTGTATTTTATGATTAACTAACCTTTTATAATAGTTTATTTATTTTATAATATTTGTAAAACTATATTATGTTTATTTTATTAAATAGGTATTTATATGTAATTGAATCCTAGATATCTATAAAATGTTACAATATTTTAAAATCTTCATTAAAGTTCATTTTTCTTAAATTAATCAGTTGGTAACATTTTATATTTATCTTTTGATAAATGTACATTAAAGGATCAATTATATTTTGTAAATTTCTACTTAAGTTTTAATCAAATATTAAATGTGAAAGTCATTGTACCAAATTCCTAAAATTTTTCTGAATAAAATCTACATTTTTGTTAATCTAAACCTTAATTAAATAGATTTTGTTAGTACAATGACTGATAAACTTAAGATGCTTGTTGTTGTTTTTGTAATTAGGAAATCAACCCTTGGGGCATGTAGGATTATAGATTTCCCTCCAAAGCATGCACCAACCTATGTCAAGCTTTCTTAGCTGAGAGGTCATCGCAACCGACTTGCAAGCATGTAGTCGTGGGTTCGCATCCCGGCCGGTGCTATGACATATGAAAAAAAAAAGAGTACTGCTTAGAGCAATTACAATTGGTGGTCAGTATAGATTGAATCCTGTAGATAAGACCAGAACACATAAATAGTGGAAAATTTGATTAGGGATTATTATTGAGTTTACTGAAGAGAAGTGATTAATCTATATATATATATCGTGCCTAAAGAAATGACGGGGTGAAAAGATCGGTCGTTTGCTTCTCAGAGGTCTGTTCCACCAGCCCATCCATGCCTTTCCAGTGCTTTAGACATCTAGCCAGAGACTGTCTGTGTCGAGGAAGCCTGAAATGATCTGATTGTATTAACTGCCTGTATTAACTGATTGATTCTGAGGTAACGTCCAATTCGCCGCAAGCCATTGATTTTATTTTATTTTTTTTCAAAATCTATATTAATTTATATTTTATATGTGTGTAATGTGTTTATACGGCTTGGTTTAAAATGCGTCTTTTAATTTTATTCAATTTAAAATATCAATTCTTATAAAATCTTACATTATTTTGATGCGGCAAATTAAATTAATTTTTGTCGGTTTGTTTAGATTATTTGACTTACTGAAATTGCCAAATACAAAATTCAATGAACTATTAGCTTTAAATCCTTCCCCTGTTATTTTTTTTTTAACTTAAAAATCATTACAAGAGACTTACTTCCCGTAAATTAATTAATAGAAAGCTCATTTAGTTTTTTACATCATATATAAATTTATTTGAATGATTGAAATTATTTTAAAAGTATCTTACTATTACCTCCAATTTAAAATAGCCCTGTAATTATTTCTGAAAGAATAAATAATTTTAGTGAATCAATTAAGTAAAATTTATCATAGAATTTTATCAGTATATATATTTCAGATATATTTTATTTGTCAGAAAATATTAAAATTATGATTTACAATTTATTAGTTTGATATTTAATGCCCGTTTATGTTAATTAAAGTCTTATTTTGTAATCTTTGATAAACTATTTAAGAACTTATTAATAAATGAAATATTTGTGAAGTGTGGAAAACAATTTATATTTTAGTTAATTCTTTTTTTTTAATATATATATTATATTTATGATTCATTCGTGGACTAAGGTTTGTGGGGACTTTCTATCGATGTCAGGGAACTGATTATTTTAATCAGGAATTCATTTAATAATTTTGTTAGTGATACACTATCTATTTATATATGTCTGAGGCATTAGGTATTTATAGCTATAACCAATCACTTATTATTATTATTTTGCTTTGTTAATCACCTCTTAGGACCTTCGGAATCTGACCAGTCCAACCTTTTACACTCCCTCAAAGTAGACATAGTTCATACCAAGGGATCTTTTTGAGCATTGCCATTAAGATGTATATGCACATCAAAATATTATTATGATTATTTAGAGACATGTTTGGCTGGAGGGCTAGCATTTCTCATCATCTAGTTGTATTTACTAGGAAATTTTTTTTAGTAAAGCCATCCAGAGATTCATAACAGACCTCATTTATTTTGTTGTAATCTATAATAGCATGCTGCCTTCTCTATCATTTTATATCTTTATTTAGCAAACCTGAAAGGCTCTCTGCGGTGGTGGCACGTCCTTTACAAACCAATTTCGTTAATTAATTAAATCTGACTGTATAATTGTCAATTATTTATTTAAGAACTATTTTGCTTCCCACACTCATTATATACAAATGATTTTAAATGTAATAGTATTTTAAATGCACATCTTTCATATCTTGTAATATTATATATAAAATATATTTATTTATAATCTTTTGAAAGGACTAATAATATTTTATTGCTGATTGGTTTTGGCCGACCAATTAACAAACTTTTACATTGTTTGTCAAAGCCGCATCAAAACGAATTAAATAAAATCACCAAGTTGTATAAACAAAGACTTAACTTATTTTGTACTAAATTTCTTAATAAATTCCTATAATGTTATTTTAAATAAGCTTAGTTTGTCATCACTCCCAATCTCTGAGGTTAATTAATCCATTTATTTAAATATTTCCTTGATTTAAATTCACTTCTTTATAATGTTGCCATAAAGAATTATCATTATTACGGTTCAAACCATTAGTAATCGATCAAATCATATCTGTACCGTCTGCAATCGTCAGAATCCATTAAATCATTGATTTTTCATATAAACCCTTTTATAATTTTGAGTCTCTATGTGAACCATGACCTCCAGCTGGGACGGAATAAAACCAAGCACTGCTAGTGTCATCACAAACGTTATCCATTAGTCAGAGAGGCAATAGTTTAGGCAAATAGGTTAGGATTCATCCTTGTCCTGACATATGTATCTTGTGCATGGTTGGATTCAAGGTACTTTTGCTCGGATTATTGGTCTTGTTGAATGAATACACGATTTTGACCGGCACAGAGGTTGTGTGTGAGAACTTGTAACTCAATTCTCACCCACTTTTTAATTTTCAATCTAGTTGAAACTTTGTGTATTTCTGTTCTCCAGATGACAATACATTTTTTTAAGAGTTTATAAATAATTAAAAAAAAAAAAAATCAATTCAAATTTTTAATTTTATGTGGGAATTACTATTTTTTATGTTACCGACATCTAGTAGTACTAGAAAAAACATTGTATTTGTTTATTAAATAGATGCATTTAAAAAGATATTTTGGCATTAAAAATAGCTTTAAATTTGTATCACATAAATGCATTAAAAAAGTGAAAAATAAATTTTCTCAGTTTTTACAATATTTTTAGTATGCAACAAAAATAAAAATGTGTAGCATTCATGTTCAGAAAACAGTTTAAAAATATTTCTAAACATGAATACTGTATGCTTTTATTTTAGTCACATAATTTCAAGACTACTATAAAAACTGAGGAATATTATTTTGTACTTTTTAGTGCATTTATGTGAATAAAAACATTTATTTCAATTTATGTATATATTTTGCTCTAAGATGTATTTTATTGACTTTATTGTTTTGGGAGATGGGGATATTTTTAAACATGCTTTTATATATAACACGTGTATGCCACTCTTCCCTCAGGCTAAGAATAAATACTTCACTGCTGACAAAGTCAGGAATAGAAGTTCATTAAAAGCAAGAATATTGACTGTTAATTTAATAATTATTAATCTATGTTTTCATCTGGCTGATATATTGAGTTTACTCAATATTTCCGTCAGTGTTGGCCAGGATGAGCTTATAAACATTATACATTTAAAGAATAAGTGGATTCATTCTATTTTTGATCCTTTGTCATCAATGTTATTTATTCATAGCTTGAAGCTAGAATGGTTTACTCCATTAATTACATATATATAAATGTCATATAGTATTCAGTAAATTTTCATTTCTGAGTTTAATCATAAATCCTAATGTAATGGTTAAAAAAATAATATACTGTTTACATTTTTATTATAAAATAAAATAATTTTCCAATTTATTTTTATTAAAATTTATCAATTATTTATATTTATTTGATAGAATATATATATATTTTCAAATTAAATATTGTATTTTTTTTGATTAAAACTATTTAATATTTATTTCAGGAGTTGTGGAATGTATGGCAGCAGGTGTCATAATGTTAGCTCATAATTCTGGAGGACCAAAGATGGATATTGTTATACCTTTTAATGGAAGTCCAACAGGATTTCTGGCAGACTCTATTGAAACCTTTAGTGAGAAGTTGAAAAATATTATAAATCTTAGTGACATTGAACGGCAAGAAATAAGAGACAATGCTCGCCAATCTGTATCGAGGTTTTCTGATGACAAATTTGAACTATCATTTTTACACGCAATAGCTCCTTTATTTACATGATGTATAAATGTTTTTTAATTAACTAAAAGAGTGATTTATAAAATAAAAACTATTAATAATTATATATATACAAAAGTAAATAATATAATAATCATACATACTTTATTTAAATTTCAGTTAGTAGCAAATATTTGCTTCTGCTAATTCTTCAATATATTGTTTATGTTTTTCAGTATTTACTAATCATATTACAAAACAAATTTTTTTATGTATATACACATACTTTTTTTTTGGGGGGGGGGGGTTGCAATATTAAGACTAATAGTTTTTATTTCCATACATTAAAAATCGATTTTCACTCTAAAAACAAACATCTTAACAACTTGTTTCCATTTAGACTCTATATAATAATATGTTCAGAAGTTTACACATTTAAGCACTATCATTGTACATAACCAGGAAAACATGCTCAACTTATAAATATAATTGATAACTTTATTAAATAAACTTTTATTCTTATATTTTTATTTTTATTGCAATACATTTTAATTGTATTGTACAATCATTATCAGTCATATATATTGTACTCTTATCCTTAAAGGAAGAATTACTGAACAAAAGAGAATCTGGCTAACTAGGATATAACAATATTAAACTGCAATTGGGTTACATATGCAATGATTATTAAAATAATACTGTTCTGTCTAGCTCAAGATACATTGCTAACATACAGTATCTAATAAACAATATTTTTCAATAATTAAATTTAAGAAAACTTACAGAATTAAAATGTTATAACACTTAGGTTCATAGTACTCAATTAGATTTCCAACTATAATACTCAGTCTATTCATTTCAACAATAAATTTAACTTATAAACTTGCTCAATATTATAAATAAATAAGGTTCTATCAAAATAACAAATATAATTATGAAACTTTTAACATGAGACTTTCAATAAGATACACTAGCTTAAACAATGAGGATACATCTCAAAAGATACACTCCGAATGGTATAAGAATATTACCCCATCAAATTCACATAACAAAACTACCATGCAATACTCTCATGTCTTTAAAACGCACATCTAATAATCCTAAAATATGATTTATAAATTTATTACAGAAATAATGTAATAAATTATTTTTCTCTTCACTAATAAAATTGTAATTATAAATATGCGACTTTTTTTTTTCGCATTAAATAGTGAAGCTATAATTTTACACTAATTTATAATAAGTTTGCTTAGCGCAAGTAGACTAATTAAAAATTCAAACGCATTTGCATAAATCATAACAATCTTTATTTACAAAGCTATGAGTATGAGATTCAAACATGAATTCTCGAAAGCGCTAAGCAAACTTGTTATAAATTAGTGTAAAATTATAGCTTCACTATTTAATGTGAAAAAAAGTCGCATATTTATAATTACAGAAATAATGATAAATTACATAATATTCCTTTAATAAAAAAAAAATACTAATTGGACATTTAACATTAACTAATAATTTTACTCATTATCTTCCAATAAGAAATTTAAAATTCTCCAAAATAATCATCATAATAATCTCGGATTCATTTCTAATAAACTAATAACAAAATAAATTAACTAATTAACACTGTAGTTAAACATGATGAGGGATTTTACATGATATTTAACTACTCTTACAAAATAATAACAACAATAAGCAACTTAAATAACTTAATGACTTTCAACATTAAATGTATTTAATGATTAAAGTTTAGGAATAAAACATAAATAATATGATAAGATTTAAAATAAATATTGTACAATCTTCCTTTGTTTAATGTAGTATTCTTAAAAAATATAATGTATTTTAATATTGTGGCAATTTCAAGTATACCTCTCATTGGTGTTGTATCAGTTTAAAAAAATAATTGTCAATGATCATATTTTCTGCGATGATAATAATAATAATATATTTTGTTATTTAATCAAATATCATAGAAATAATATCTAAGTAATCTTTATGGATCATGTGCCAAATAAGTAATATTTCAAATTATTAATTTCTGTGGATCATGCATGTAGAATGAAAAAATCAAATAACAATACGGAGATAAATCACATCTTGACTAAGGTAAGTTTCAAAAAAAGTTAACAAATTTATTTATAAATTAACAATATCGTACTATTACAATATAACAACATAATATTAAAAAAATATTTACAAAAGTAAAATAAGAATATTATTTAACATAAAAATATATATATATTTACAGTAAATCTTACCAATAAATATAAGAAATAAAATAAAAATAATCTTCACTCTGGCCACTTCAAAATAAAAGAAAACTTACAACAATAATGATAATATGTACTCTTCATTTAATAAAATAGTATTCTATTATTTACATTGGGAACAGTTGCAGTAAATTTCCCAATTTCCAAGAAACTTAATATTATACTACTATAAAATATATTTCTTATGATGTAAACACATCAATATAAGTTTATATATTAAAATGCATTTATTAAAGTCTAAAATATTAGAAGAAAACAATTTTTTTTTAAAAAAAAAAAACAATTTTCTTTGCAGTTTGGTAAAGTATCATCCTGATATTTGAATATCAAAACATTTTAAATAAAAAATATCTCTCTCTATAAAATTAACTATTATGCAAAATATTTAAGAGATAATTTCATAAATTTTTGTAACTTAAATGGGTGTAAATTATTTATAATAAAATTTAAAGAATATCAATAAATTATATTGCTTGATGTTTGTATTTCTTTTGTTCTTATACTCTTACATTCATCATATCATTCAAAATCATTTTTACTATTCTTACTTTCACTCCAATTTGAATATGCATCTGTTTGAGCTAAACGATCTCTAATATTTATATGAGCATCCATTATTCCTCTCTTATGTTATATACTATGATAATCATTAAATATCTCAACATCATTTGCGAAAGAAATTTTTATATATTTCGTCTTGCCCTCTCACAAAATTATCTATTTCAAACGGTTTAGTCATTACTTTACCAATTTATAAAACTATCTTTTATGATGATACCTGTGGTGATAGATAACAATTAAAGTGTAGGGTATGGAATAATAACAAGAATATCTCAAGATAGTAAGATAATATCATCATGGGTACAGTACAAATCAAGAGTAGGTCCATATTCATCAGGCACCTAAGATTCAAGTCATGGCTCTATTATAGCATTTATTGACAATAAGGAAATGCAATTGTCCATGGCAAGAGATATACAGTCCTATGTTATCTACATATTTTAATAACTTTAAAATATGGAAATATAATTCACACACAACAAATTTCAACATATCCTTAATACCTAGGATTTTATATAAATATTACTCTCCTGATCACTATCCTATATCTTCCACACTGAATAACTCATTCCACATCGTAAAATATACAAACAGCATTCTAAAATAAGTTCCAAAACACTTAAAAAAACAACAAAGATGTAAATTTATTCCAAGATGGTTTTTTTTTAAAAGTTTTCATGTACAAATAGTACTATACATTTTATTTATTATGATGCAATTTAGAGATCAATATTAAGTTGCTTTCTGTATTCAGCAGATAACATTCATAAAATAATAATTTAATGATGTTATATAATGTACGCATATTCAAGCATTCATATTAAAATAAATATTTAAAATATTCTTGGATGTTTTCAAACATTCATCTGCATTTATCAGTTCTTTCATAAAATGCGATAATTTTTATCAACGTTTTATTTCACTGTTTAAGCAATGTGAAATATTAATCTTAAAATACTAATTGGAATATATCTTTGACAATAAAAAAAAAATACCAATGATCTCATTATATTGCTAAGATCATTCATGGTGATCCGCTTCTTGAACCATACATTTAAAAAAAAAACAATTATGATTGAAATTTGCCTTATTCAGAAAATTTCTGAATACTCTCTTTTTTTTTTTTTAAAAAAAAAAAAAAACATAATAAAAAAGTTAATCTATTGTAAAATTATATAATAATGTTTTAAAATAAAAAATTATAATATTTTAAACACTAATTTTAAACTTAATATTAAAAAGTAATAAAGTTTTAAAGTTATGAAGCTAAATTTCTTATCAGGAATCTTGCACATTGCCTAGTTACAGTTGGACAGCTTTGTGCACAAATCATTCTTTTGTCTTGGCACCATATAAAGAAATGTATAAACAATAATAATAATTCCAGTAAAAATCCAAGAAGAATATTAATCATTCTGTAAGATAAAATGTTTATTTTAGTCCCTTCTGACAATTTATCCAGGCATTTAATATCTTCGTAGAATAATGGTTCAAAATCCATTTTATGAAATATTTTCTTACATACATTTCTGCTGTTATGTATAGCAGATATATTTAATAAATGTAAGATTCGCATTTTCCATCAGACAAAAACAGTAGCAAACATTGCATAATATAATACTTATTTAATACGTTTATTGGCAGACCAAAATAAACATTTCTTTAAAAATTTACAATTTTTTTTTTATCCTTTTAAACATCTTCACTAAATATTTTTTTTTTCCGAGGTAAAAAGACATATCCAAAGTATTTATTATCTGATATAATTTCAATCTTTTAAAAAGATATGAGTTCATTATTTCCAGATAAATTATGTTAAAATATTTATTGATTTAATCAATAGCAAATTCTTTTAAAGGTATGAAAGATATTCAGAAGTCATCTTCAATTTGTCTTTAAATACATTGTTCTTAAAACAGTCCATTTTAAAGACAAATCAAATATGAATTATTACTATAAATTATAATAAAAACAACAAAACATTTTAAGTTCAATTTTAAAATACAGATGCAGAGTCTTAATTTTCTTTTCTTTCTTGCAAATTTAACATGACAATAATTTTTATTAAATATCTTGTTCCTCTTAATTAACTTTAATAAATTAGCTTCATTGAAATATAAAGATATTTCAAATAAATGGTCACTCCAGACATACTATTTATAAAAATTACAAAGTTCTTACATAAATTCTCTGGTTTTGTTGCAGTATTTTTCTTGATATTTGGTATTCATTTCCCTAATATTCAAGTAACCACTATCACATTCGATAGAATTATTGAGGCCCTAAGATAAGTTCAAGTAGAACAAACTGATGAGGAACTTTGGTGTTTAGTGAATCATTATTTAAGTAGTTATTCCAATTATATTTTTCAAAAGACTTAAGAAAAATTAAAATAATTTTAAAAAAATTACTATTCTCACTATTTTTATGAAAAAAATATATAGTTATAAATTTCAAACTAAATCTGTCTTAATCTGAATCTGTAAATCACTAAGAATCTGAAAAATCTGGTAGACTAGTTTCAACTTCTCTTTTTATACTGTTCTTAATCCAATGATTTCATTGGTCAATACTGTTTGTACAAATCTGCTAATTTACATAAGTATCAATATGATTTTTAAAATTAAATTTTAAAACTGAATCATCAATATTAAATATTGAATTATTTAATACCTTAAATATGAAATATTTTTATCTAGAAGTTAAATATTCTTATTAAAATAATTTATAATATTTAAATTATCTGAAATTGATTTAAAAAATAAAGTACTACATCTAAATAAAATAATAATTGTAATTATTACTTTTGCTACACTATTATATATCAAATTTTTGTTAAGTTAAAATTGAAGCTTTTTCCCCCTAACTTTCTGAAAGCACACATATTTACACAATCACCTAATCATGTGATACTTTCAGCACCTTTTCTAATATTAAATTTACTTATCATTTTAAATAATATTTTAAACAAAATAATTAAACTATTCTACCATTATAGTATCTTTTAAATATTAAACTATTCTACCATTATAGTATCTTTTAAATATAATAAATTAAAATTAATACTATATTTTAGATAATTTATTGTGATCATTTTATATTTAATTCATCTTACAATGAATTCAAACAATATAATATATCTTTATAAGCTCCTGTCTACTGAGTTTGAACCTCTACTACCTATAATATCAAATTATATGCTAGAAAATAACTTAAATTTAAAATTGTTTTAATATAACTACTTTTCCAACCCTACCTAACTATCTAAACCAATTATAAAGGGTACAATATATATCATTAGTCAATACTTAGACAATTCCAATATCAATAACAACAATTTCAAACTGTTGTCAAGGCAACCTTTATTTAACAATAAAGATGGAATCCCCTCACCTTTATTAATGGCACAATATATTTATACAGATACTAAAGATTGCAACTTGACCACAGATTGAAATTATTGATACAAAGAAGTTTAAATACACCTTTAAACAGGTAAATATAACCTTTATTGAATGCAGACTAATAAATAGTTATAACATTACAAACTGCAATTATAATTTTCAAAGAGCACCAAAAGTAAATATAATTATTTAATATTTTTTTATTATATAAATAAATGAATTACACTGTATACATAATCATAATAAAAAAAGAAAACTTGTATAATGGAAGATTGAGTTAAAGGTTTACAATCTTATTGAATTATTGTTAATAAATATGTTCACCATATAAATCTTTCCTCTTATCAATCTTTTAATGTTAAATATGTTTACCATATGAATCTTTTGTCATTTGATTATGCATGTAAAATGCTTTCTTGCTACATACCACCATGATTTAATTCATTTTTGTGAGACAAATCAAACCATATAAAATTCATTTTCTTAACAAAAATAATGATAAATATACATTAGAATATTTTAAAATCCTTCACATGATTTCAAGATTCATTTCTCTTAATATTTGTAGAAAATGACTTATTATTATGACTTTTTCAAAACTTAATGTCTTAAGCCTCACATCTAAAAAAAATCAGTTATTTTCTTTTCTACACTTTAATACATTATGTTTTTAATATGAGTAGGAACTTGGTAAACTTTATAATAGAGCTCTACAATTGATACGGTAGAATGAACTATGTTAAAAAAGTTGCAAACCATTGACTATGATTAAAGTTATCCACTAAACATCATATAATCACTTTTTTAAACTTATGCAAGCTGTTTACACAGAAGCAAAACTTTTCCAGCATCCATTGATTACTCTGGCTTGCACTGAGTGGCAATATTGTATGGAGAGTTTTGTCTCTGTGTATCAAAGTTAACATTGCAGAGTATTTGCCTTGTGTCCAGGCAGGGATTTTAACATACATGATTTTACTATTATAAAATATGTGAAATCATTCAAAAATCCAGGCATTCCAACTTTCAATCAAGCATGTTCGCTACATTACTATGCAATTTTTATGAATTATTCTAGTCATCATCTGCTAAAAGGCCAATCACCCAATTTTCTGCAAATTTTTTTATTGCTTTAGTCCTCAAATACTTAAGATTATAAAAATATTTCTTTTTTAATGATCATAATCAACTTTTTTGTTTTTTCCATTTTCTTTTACTCTCAACAATTTTTTTCAATATATCTTTTATAATTTCTTTGACTTGAAGAATATTGCCAATCCAATTCTCTTGCTCTCATAATTTACTCCATTATTTATATATATTTTGCTTACTTTTTTAAGCACTTTTTATATTTTTAATATGTTCTTCCAAGTTATTTTTTTTATTCTCCAAAAATGTTTCTAAAACCTAATTATTTCTATTTCTAATTATCCATAACTTAAGTTCATATAAAGTTAAAATCCAAATAAAGCATATAATAATCTTTTTGAAATCTGATTTTAAAGTATTACCAAATAATCTCCTAATTTTTTTTGAAAACCTGTTTTTTAGATATCATTCATTTTTTAATCAATAACTTTATTTCCGGTGTTTATAGTCTTTTAGTTTTTTATTTCACTATCTATTTTTATTATAGCTTTATATGCATTTATTTTTTATCTCAAATCTACAGGTTTTATCAAATTCTATATATAAAATTTGTTAAAATTTATTCTCATACACTTCCATATCATCAACTAATCAGATATAAATGAAGTTTTTATCATTGTTGTAATGAAACGACAGTCATCTAAATATATAATATTCCTAACTAATATATCTCTATTCTATTCTATAAAAAAATATTAAATTTTATAAATGTCTTATATCTTTTATTCCAATTTATAACTTTCTTTTTCAAATCATGCAATAAATTATTCAAATTTACTCTTATTAAAATGCCTTTTCAAAATCAATGAACTACAGGAAATATTTTTATCCATATTTCTAGATATTTCTCAATATTAGTTCTCTTCATTATATTTCCATTTTTGTCTACCTTATCTTAATGCAAACTATTCTTCAGATAGAAACATGTCTGATCTTTTGAAATCCATCTATTAGTAGATCAACAATATCTTAGTTGCATGCTAGATTAATCTAATTGTTTTAAAATTTACATTTTTTTTTTTTTTTTGGCATTAGACTTTTTCTCAATCATAATTGCAACTGTTAAAAGAAAATTGTGCACATTTCTCAAACAAAATTTTTCTAAAAGCATTTAATTATTAACTAGAATTTCAATTTGTTTCTTTTTTGTCTATTTTCAATTCTATTATCTATCTTTTTTTTTTAATTAATAGAGATAAAGGCTTATTTCTATCATCCAAATCATTTATACGTTCCATCTTTTTAATGATTAACTATACAAATAATGTGCCATTTCTGTTTTCAATTATTGGTTCATTCCTTTTGGGTTTTTTTTTCCCATCTAAACATTTTCATTTACTGTAAATTAAATTAAACCAACTTTTTTTTGTTGCAATTTTTATATCACCTGATATCCTCTTTCTAATTATTTTTTTTCATGTCTTAATTAATAAAACATTTAATATCTTCTATAATTTTTTTATTCTTATTCTTTTAGTCATAACTCATTGGTAATTCAAAACCTTTTAAATCATCTTTTAATAACATACTATCTGTCTTCTTCTGTTTTACTATTAAGATCCTGATTAGTATATTAGACTATCTCTTTTACTTTACCTTCTTCACTAGTATAGTTATTTGTATATGTAAGCAATAAACTTAGTACATCAGCACGAAAAATTTGTCTTGTCTGAATTTTAATTTAAAATTATAAACAGGAAATGGATTAAAGAAATGTACCATTCTATATGCTAGTTCTCTTTTGGTTTTAGAATTATTGGCAATGGGTTATAGATAGTAATTATGATGATTTTTTTATTTGTGAATTTATGAAACTTTTATACCTGACTTTATAGTGAAGTCCTATTATCTATTTAAGCATAATTGCAGTCTGCTCTAGTCAGTTTTCTTGGTACAAAGACTATGGATTTTTCTGTATAAATTTTGTTGCTATAGGTGGTACTATCTCAACCCCTATTGGTGCTATTGCATGTCATAATTGGAATTTTGTCCATATAATGTTCAAGATCAGAAATCAAAACTGAAGTCCTTTTTAATTTTGTAAATATTTGAGCTTTATCTTTGCCCAGTCTTCTTAAATAATTAACATTTTTATTTGAATTTACTTTATTAATAATCATATTGTGATTTACATATATTTTTATCCATTGAATCTGAAGTTTTTTTTCATAATATATATTTTTTCAATTTATACATATATTTTGACTTCTTATAAAACTACCAGTTCTATCATTATTAATTTATGATGCAAGTCTCATCAACTTCAGGTTGTTCATAGAAAATCCTAAAACTTTTTAAATATTTTAAATCAAATTGTATTCTAATTAAAAGCTATTCTTATAATTTGGACCTTATTCAAGAATTTTTTTTGTATTTTTTTGCTAAAATATGATGATATTCATCTCTTACTTACAAATTCTAACCATATTTTTCTATTGCTTTGTTCTTTTTTTATATTCATTATCATTAATAATCCACTGATGTGTTGCAGTGAAACTTTTTTTTTTATGTAATAATTTGTAGGCTTTTTTTTATATATTCTAACTTGCAGACTTAGCACTTTCAGAGCCCTTGTTGCTCCATATTCATAGTCTTTTCAGATTGTTGGTTATATGCAAATATATGCAAATGGCTTCCTATACCATCCATTTTTTAGCAATTGCAAAACAAGTGTCTTCTATTTATTGATTTGGCATCGCTGGTGATGAAACAAGCTTCCTTAATTTTCCTTTTGACATTGTTTCTTTCCATCACAAAATGTCAGCCTTGGAGATATCAAATCTGTGGTTGAGCTCTTGCTGATGGTCAGCAAATACAGAGCTACCTTATTTTTTGGTTATTGCTTTTGTGTATGTGTATTTGTGCTGAGCCAATCTATTGCCCACTGTGGCACGAGTTTTGTATAATTATTTTCATATGGTTTTTTAATTTTTCAGATATGACTTCTATCTCTTCTCATATTGTTTCAATGTATAAAAATAAAAATGATAGAAAAGAATTTTACTAGTTATTATGGGATGTAATTATTATTTAAAGTTATTTTCAAAGATATTATTCAGAAGGTTATTTCCAGTCGTAGATGAATTATTACCAAAAAGAATGTGATTTTATACAATCAAAAAGCATGCATGAGCTTTTACATTTAAAAAAATGTTAATATTGTGATTTGTTTTCCAATTTCGAGAGTGAACTTTTATATGTTATTTAACTTAAAGATCTTGATAAATTTTTAGATTGGGAGATGAAGTTGAGTGTTTAGATTTTACATAAATTCACTGCAACATTAAAAAAAAAAATTATCATGACAATGCAAAGACTTTAGTCAAATTAAGTGTATATAGAGCTAATATTCTGAAAAATTATCTTATAGAAGTTGTACTCAGAGTATATACCGATATTTTAAGAAACTGATTTTTTTAAATTAAATATGATGTACAATATTTTGAAAATATCATAGTAAGACCATAAATCTAATTATATGGTTTTTGAATTTGAAGATATTGATCTATATTCATAAGGTTAAATAAAGAATTGGATTGATCATATAAAGTGAATGAAAAGTATCAAATTTCCTAGTAATATTTTATACTAAATTTTAATATAATTTTCATGAGAGGCAGATGCAATATGTAGAATATTAAAGGTTGTAAAATATAGTTTATTGAATGGATATGGCTGAACTAAAATTAATTAGATAAGACAATAAAGTCTTTCAGAAAGAAAATTTCATTATAGAAAAATGTTAAAAACATTATCACAAAGGTGTTAAATATACAGACTAGTACATGATATATGTTGCTGTCTTTGTGGTTTATAATTTAGTTTGTATAATCATTGCAAAATTCATCTTTAATATTTTGTCACTCTTTCTCTTTTTTTCTGAAGTTAGAATGATTACATTCATTTTTGAGCAACTGCTTTTGATAATGATATAATTACTATTGAATTGTCAGTGACAAATCTTTGGCATTTAATTGTAATGATAAATTTAAGTTATAAATGTACTATAATTTCTATAATTAATAAATTTAGTTAAAGGCATAGAATGAAGCATCGTTATAATAAAATATGCTTATCATTATCCTGTTGCCAAAAAAAAATGGTGCAAAAATAATTAAGATTTGATTTTTTTTAATATGGCATACTTCTTGTCTTTGGATTTGAACTATTTAATAAATGGTACTAAGAATAGAATAAAAAAAATTATTTTTTTACTGTATTAAAACTGGACTTTTTATTGTTTTTAGAGAATCTGGATAACATAAAAATATGAATGACTGCTTTCATGTCAAAATTGAATCAGTGGATGATTTCAAATTATATGTTTGATAGTGAACATAAGTATTTAAGTGAATCTAAATTTTATACTGAATGAATTAAATGACTGAACTATTAAGAAATTTAAATGATACATTTACCCGGGGGGTCCCGCCCGGCCCCGGGGCGGGGCCGGCGCAACCGCGACGCCCGGGAGGCCTCAGCCACCTGCGGGGGCGTTGCGCCAAAATGTCAACCGGGGTGGGGTCACGCTTCTCCGCGCGGAGTCGGGTGACAACATGAGGAGGAAGGGGTTGGTTTTCTAGGGTTTGGCAGTGCACAGCCTTGGGTTTTGCTGGGCAAAGAGGCCGGGAAACCACTTTGTCTTATAATTCCCTTGTTTATTGGGTCTACAGAACCGGTGTTGAGCCTAGTAGAACTTGGGTCTGCCCGGCAGGGTGGACTGGGCTCTCAGGTGTCCCTCGAAATCCTCTAAATATAATTCTGAGAGGGGTCACTGAGAATTGGAGTGGAAGTTAGTCTTTGAGGAAAGTGGGAAATTGGAAATTGAAAGAGGTTGAATTTGAATAAATTGATGTAAGGGATTAAGTGAAGTGGGTGGGAGGGATGTGGAGAAGTAAGAGGGAGTGTAAAGTTGTTTTATTCAGGTGGTGATAGATCAATTAATGGAGTTGGCAGCGTGAGGAAGAAAATGGAAGTGTGGCAAAGGTTGATGGTATTAATGATAGACGATGGTGAGAGAATAAAGCAAGTCCTAGGGTTTGGAATTGTACAAGTTTATATGCCAACTAGTACTCATGATGATAGTGAAATGTGAAAGTAGGAAGATAGAAGAAAGTATTCAATGTGAAGGAAAAAATGCAGTATATTGCATTGGGGGATTGGAATGCTGTTGTGGGGAAAGGTAGGGAAGAGAAAATGTTGGAAAAGGTTTGGGAAAAGAAATGAAAGGGGGTTTGTACAATTTGTAAAGGAAGGGTTTGTCTTTCAAATACCTTTAAAATCATATAGAAGTTGTATCGGAAAGCCCAGGTAACAAAGCGTTATCAAATGATTATATACTGATTCAGAAGTATAGAGTAAGGTTCCTGTGCCGGGGATATAGATTCGGATCAAATTTGGTGGGCAAATTAAAGTAAGTTAAAAGAATTAAAGGGGAAGATACACAGATGGGACGGATAAATGAGACAAAGGAAAAGATTTGGTTTAAAGTGAGGGTGAATTTAAAAGATGTTCAGGATGGGAACATATAAGGCCGATGAGTGTTGGAAAGATTAGGGGATTCGAAAAAGCAAAAAAGAAAGGTATTATGGGAGAAAGCAAAGCTGGAAACGAAGGAGTTGGAAAAGGGAAGGGGAGAGGTGGAAGATATAAATACGAGGAGGGCAAAAGGAATATAGGAAATTTAATAATGAATAAGAAGGAAAGTTTGCAAAGAAAGGGTTGGAGCAAGAAGTAAAGAGATGAAAGGTTCCAACAGATGAAAAGTATGATCAGCTTTGAAGAACAGTTCTTGGGAGAAAAAGCGGTAGAGTGAGTTGCGGATAAGAAGGAAGGGTTAACCAGTAATGATATATTAAAAGTGGGAAGAATATATTGGTATCTGTTAGAGGGAAATAATTAATAGTTATGAACTGAAAATGAAGAAGTGTTGCAAGGATGATAGGGTATGGACTAGTGAGTAAGAAAGGCATCACAAATGAAGAAGGTAGGCTTGGTTTGTGCGTCCTATATTTTTGGAGAAAGGGAGATTTACTATGAAGGAAATAGTTGGTTGCATTTGAATATATGTGGGTTTGGCCTAGTTTTTAGAAAGTGTTCTATTGAAAAGAAGAAGGTTAAATGTGAGGTATGGACATAGTGTATTGTCTCTGTTTCTAAGGTGTTATTGAGGTTTTACTCAAAGGTTTATGGGAAGGTGTATTATATTGTGAAGAAGTTTGGTTTGGAAAGGAAAAGCGAGTGCATTGGTATTGGTATTGTTAGGACAATTGCAGAAAGATATATGGAAAGAGATAAAGGATTGGTATGTTTTGTAGATTTAGAAAAGGCGAAGAGTAGCAAGGAAAGAGAAAGGAGGAAGAAGGTTGATAGGAAAGTATAAGGAAGAATAAGGTTAGTTTGGATGTAATGAGGGTGAAGTGATATAGAAAGTGGAGTTAGGCAGGTGGTATGTCCTGTTTTGTTTAATTTATTTAGAAGATATGATAAATAATTATTTGGACGTGGAGGAGCAAATGTTGGAGGGAGAGTATAAAGTGTATATTTAGTTATGGTCTTATTGTGAGGAGAAGTTTAGAATATGTTGATAAATTGGAGAAGGATGTATGGCATATGGAATGAAGTTATATTGAAAAGCAAGTGTTTATGGATAGGGGGTAAAAGATGAAATTGGACATGATATGGTGCAGAGGTGAAGGGTTTAGTATTTGGGTTGTTGGTTGAGTGAGGTGGAGAAGTGAAGATGAAGTTAAAAAGATAGCATTGGAAAGGTGTTTGTAAAAGAAGAAGTATTCTGTGGCTATGGAAGGAATTAGGAAAGATTAATTAAATGTTATGTGTGGAGTGTATTAATGTATGGTTGTGAGACATGGCATTGAGTATAGAATTAAAAAGATGGAAGTTTTGAGATGTGGATATGGAGAAAAATGGAAAAATCAGTTGGGTGAATAAAATAACAAATGAAGAAGTTTTGAAAAGAGTTAATGAGGAAGAAGATTGATTGAAAGTATCAAAGAGAGAAAAAACTGGTTGCTATACTAAGAAAAGATTATAGTTTAATGAAGATGTTTTGGAAGGTATGGTGAGTGGAAATAAAAAGATAGGACGGAAGAGATTGACATTATTGGATGATATACGAGATGGAAGGGGTTATGTGGAATTGAGGAAGTGGGCAAGGAAGAGAATGGAATGGAAGAATGGATGAACTGATGTAGTGACTACTCTCTGGACCTGTCTATTGGACAGACTACTACTATTGATATATTACAATTTCTAGCAAGAATTAGATTAACCTTTTATTATGATTTAAAAAATATGTGCCTTCATTTGGTTTAAATTCAGTAGTTCTTCTGAGTTTATGGATTTGCTATCTATGGTTTGAGCAATCCATTTTTTGAAAATAATAATAAAAGAAATTAATAAGTTTGAATTTGTAAATTTGACATGCATATACATCAATATGAGCATCATTACAAATCATCTCTCAAACAGTCATTTCCTTATCCAATACACCAAATCATGTTGTTGCTCTTTCTCTAGATTTAGTACTACACTATCTTTTTCGTAATTATGTTATTATAGTTTTATTCTATAATTAAAAAATAATTATTTTGGTTAATGTCTGAATGCATGTTTATAATTATGCATGGTTTCTGATATCCACAAAGAAAGTTTGAAACCTAATATTTAAATAAAAAAATAATTTAAAGAAACATAAAACTGCAATTCAAGAACACAATTTCTATTGCTGTGATTGAAAGCATGTTCTATTATACCCTTTGTTTAATACTATATTAAATTACTATCAAAGTTTTAAATCATTATTATTAACATTATGCAAGTACTATTGAGATATTATAATTGTGAAGTATAGAAACAACCAGAAGGTTAATCTAAAATGAGGAATAGTTTATGGTTACCACTATAATACTTTGAAATGCATGTACACACAAATTTGATAAATGTGTATTTGTGTAAGCATTCATGAGTAATCTATTAAAGTTATTTATGGTGTATTTTTTTATTATTATTCGCTTATTTGTTTTCCTAATTACTTAGAAACATTTCACAATTTATTTTTATCATGAATAAAAATAGAACTAAATAAATTAATAGAAAAAAATAAATATGTTCATCCTTTTTAATAATTAATGCTTTACTAGTGATTAATAATTAAATTATTAAAGTATAAACACAAAATTTATTGAGTTTCTATTTATTGAATAAAGTTTTTCTAAACAGAAAATATTGACATCAACTTTATATATGTATATAAAAGTTTATCTTTACACCCCCAAAATAACGCCTTTGTTAAAAAAAAACAAATATTTTGATATCTATATTCTGATTTTTTAAAAAAATGAAAATATGAATTATTTATAGTAACAAAGGATTGAAAATTATTTAAAATAAAATAAATTTTAATAATAATCATTTAAAGTTATATAGTGATTTAATTTCACTATTACTGCACGTTGATATAATGTATAAAAAGGGACAATTATATGTTTCAGTGCCTGATTAGAGATGGAAAATAATATATATTGAATGGTAACGCCAGTCTTCATAAATTAATTTTGTACATTATAAAATAATCACATCAAAAATATAAATAACAAGAGAATATACTAAAAGGATTGGAGATTTTAAATAATAAGAATGTGCAATTAACTTTATTTCACTCTACCAATGAGTTTATCGATTTGTATTTACAATTGAGTTTAAAATTGTGTTGTTTTTTTTTAAAAAAAAGATTCATAAAAATCATAAAACTCAAATGATTTCCAAACGAAGCCATTATGTGGGAAAAAGAGCAGACTTAAGTGTGCATATGTTTTATATCTGTCTATTATAGATATGTCACTATCTGAATCCAGTTGAGAACTGGTAGAATCTTTTTTAAAAAAGAAAGAATTATTATCTATAAATATTAACTGGTAGACTAAAATATAAGGAAAAGAATCAACACGTCAGTCTCACGAGGTTAAATGATGATATCTTGTTGTAATGCAGTCAATAGTTGCAATATTTGTCTGAGGAATGAAATAAGAAAGAATTTAAAGCATGAATATAAATAAGATTAGCAGCAGATGATAAAAAATGAGTTATTTGAAGATTACAAATATTTTTTAGCTGATTGAACTATCAATTTTTTTAAAAAAAAAATGATATAGTAACGAACAGTGTGACAATATGCTGGATTATTTCCTTCATTTATCATTAAATGTTGAATGTCTAGAAAATTCTAAACTTTATTTAAACTTTTCAAATAGACATCACAGATTAGTAGATATTACAATGTTTTGAATAGTATTTTTTCCACTATTCTTCAGGTGTTGTTGACCAGAGCAGTGACAATATTAGCATAAGAATCTAATTCACACCTAGATTCTTATGGTTATTGAATTTTAAGATGATATTCTCAACCATATAATCATTTCATAAACATAAAATCAGAATGATAGAAAGGAATAATTTACTCCTAATAGCATTTTTTCAGGAAATCATAGTAATAAAAAAGATAACTTTATATAAACTCAGTGTATAAATTTTTTAACTATGGTAACATCTTTAATTATTATTTGAATGTTTCTTTGGATAATGGTCAGAAGGAGTTTGGACAATAAACACTTGAACAATTGGGATATATATTCATCAAAATATAATAGAGTTTTACTGTTAAGAATCTTCATAGCATTTTTAGGTACTTAGGGTTAGAACTGTACGATGTTGTTTTTTTTTTTTTTTTTGTCATTATAGACATTATTTATAGATTTTTATAATAATTAAAAAGAAAATAAACAGTTTAGTGAAAAAATTGTGAGCATGCTATTAGCATGTGCGTGTGGTCCATGTGTGAAAATATGGTAATTAGTTATGATATTTTTAAAAAATTGGATGCTTTAATAGTTATGCCCGCATAATGCAGACATGAATTTTCAAATTATAATCATCCAATTTCAGTTTAATATTAATGGAAATCTACGCAGTCTACACATGTGCTTTTTACACTTTCATTTCCATCTTTTTTTTCTAGTTTCAGAAAAGGTAAGTTTTATTTTTTTAGGAGAAAATTAAAAATTTTATGGTAATTTTTATGATCAAGTAAATTGAATTTTTTTGAGTTTCTCTCAGTTTTTTCATTGTTAAAAGAATAATATTCACCCTGAAAATTACATCGGAAAAAATACAAATTTTTACTGATGTATTTAAAAGAATGAATGTTATTGGGGGCCGATGGTAAGTATTTATTTTTATATATTTTTAAATTATTATTTCAATTTATATTTGATAAAAAATATATGAAAAAATTATTATTGAAACATATATGCTGATCAAAAAAATAGCTCGTGATTGTGTAAATTTATATTGTGAATTATCTTCATTTTTTGGTATGATGTGGGCTTGGGTCCAGTATTTGAATTAGGTGATATGAGACAAAGATAAACATATTTTGCAAATATTATGACCCAATTTAGATTTTTCTATAATGTCTGCATTTTAATAATAATAACAATATGCAAATGCTAAAAGTAAAGATTTTGACAGTATATAAACTTAAGCTGATTATATAGTACTGTAATTTAAATTTCAAAGCTGCATGTCAAATGCAAAGAGAGGTGCCAGTTGATGAAGCTATTACTAAATTTATGGTCATAGTAGCATAAAGCAATATGCGTCCTCAAAACCTATAAAAATAGGATAAATAATACTATATTGCACTGAGTCTAAACTACTAACTTATGTACCTCAAGTTTAACTCTATAATGAATTTAGTATTATTTTGCATACAGTGACTATTTTAGTAGTATTTTTTTAATAAATTACAAACATTATTGAGGTTCTTTATTATAATATTCAAATTATACTAATTATTGATCAATATTAACTATTTGTTATAAGGGATGTTATTAGGGATGACATATTCATTGCAATCCCTTGTATGGAAATACATTTTGAAGGGCTACTAGGAAAAATGAAAGATACTAATGTCTTTATTCTATGAAGTTTTCAAGTAAATGTTAATATATACCAATTTTTTTTGAAATTTTATGATGAATTCATCTAACCTACTAACAAAAATATAATTTTAAGTTGTATGCATGATAATTTTGAATTTATGAAATAATATTAAAATAATTATTAGAAATATTAACATTTATTCTTTTTCTTTTATTACTCTGAATATTAATGACTAAATTTTTTTTAGTTCAATTACATTCTTTGTTGTTTTATATTTCAAACAATATATATTATGTCATTTTAGAATAATACAAACTTATGTTTTGATAAAATTTGTGGCTTAACATAATTTTAAAATATTCAATATGGCTGCTTCGCCAGTGAAAAGATTTAATTAGAATGCAAACTATCGAACTTTCATTGGTTTGATTTTCTATTTTTAAATCATAATTTTTAACAAGAGAAAAAAAAATTGAACAAAGAAATTGTAAAAATATGCTGTAAAAAGCCATAAGACAGCAAAACTGGAAATTTTACTCTTTAGTAAAGCATCTTACTTTTTTTTATAAAATATATATTAATGAGTGCATGCAATAATATTGATTATAATTAGTATTTCTAAAAAAAAACAGTTGTTATAAAAGATAATAATACATGTAGGTTATTTCATTTTCAAGATATTACTGTTTGGTGTGATATTCAAAGTATATGATAGAATATTTGTCTGAAGGTTTGCGATGATGGTATATTATTGGATGTGATATGTTGGACTATTTCCATCATCTATGAGTGAATGTTAAATGTATAGAAAATTTTAAATGTTATTTAAACTTTCCAAATACAAACAAGTTGTTAGTAATAACACACAAATTGACAACACAGTTGAGTAATTACACAACATTTCGAGTAGTATTATTCTCCACTCTTCTTCAGGAGTTTCTGGCCTATATGCAGTGACAATATTTACTTAGAAGTTGAACTAGCACCTTTAGATTTTTGAATATCAAATTTAAGACAAATGCTCTAACCAACTGAGCTATTCTATCAAAGGCAACATATAGTAGAAATTTGATATATTTATATATGAGGGTTGATTCAAATCCTCCTGAGTCCTTCAGTTTTTTTTATGAGCAAGGCTAATTAGTTTTATTATTATCATTTAATATTTTTCCTAATAGTAAGATTAAATAGAGGCTTCCATACATTGTGTATTGCCACACTGGGTTGACTTATAGGATTATTTACCATCGTCATATGAGCAGCTTCCTTGAATTTTCTTTATGCATTTTTTCCTCTTTATCCAATATCTTTGTATTTTCCTTATTAAACATATGGTCATTAGTACATACATGATTTGCTACAGTAGACACATCCATTTTTTCTCTTTTAACCATTAGTTTGGGAAAATACAAAGATATTGGGTAAAGAGAAAAAAATACATAGAAGAAAATTCAAGGAAGCTGCTCATATGACAATGGTAAATAATCCTATAAGTCAACCCAGTGTGGCAATACACAATGTATCGAAACTTCTAATTAATCTTGCTCTTAGAAAAAATATTAAACAATAATAATTAAAAAAAAAATTGAAGGACTAAGAAGTATTTGAACAACCCTCATATATAAATATATCAAATTTTTATTATATGTTGCCTTTGACAGAGTAGCTCAGTTGGTGTCTGCCTTAAATTCGATATTCAAGAATCTAAAGATGCAAGTTTAATTTCTAAGTGAATATTGTCACTGTGCATATAGGCCAGCAACACCTGAAGAAGAGTGGAGAATAATACTACTCGAAACATTATGTAATTACTAGCCTGTGTTGTCTATTTGTGTGTTATTACTAACAAGTTGTTTGTATTTGGAAAGTTTAAATAAAGTTTAAAATTTTCTATACATTCAACATTCACTCATAGATAATGGAAATATTTCAACATATCATATTTTATATGACAGAATTACTGGCAGTGTCACTATATTTATTATTATAGTTGCTGAAAATGTGAGAATAGTAGAGAAAATATAATTTGAAAAAGCATTAACCTAATCCATATAAAATAATAGTCTAGTGACTAACAGATACTTAGTGAAGAATGGCTAAGATCTATAAATGAGGTGGAAACAGTGAATATTGATCAATATCTAGAGTTGCACTTCTATTTTCAGTTCCATGCTTAATTTAATAAATAAATCACATGCAATACCATTTTGTGAAGCAGCTGGTTTATCTAAATTGATTATTCAAGAATTTCTATCATCAAAATGATTAATTAATAAGACTTAAATTAATTTAATGCAGACATTTAGAAACAGATAATCAAACAAAATATTAACTGGTATAAAAAGATTTTGCTCCTTTATATCTAAACTAGAGTAATGTATTGAAAATTTAGTAATGAGATTATTCCTTATTAAGAAAATTCCATATTAAATAATATATATTTATTATTTGCCAAAATAATAATTAAATGCTACTCATTTATATAAATAGACTTAAGTTTATTGGAAGCAGCACAAAAGTGTTTTCTAATAACTAAAAAAAAAAGTGAGCTTTCAGTACTTTCTTATCATACTCATGGTTAATTATGAATGGTGTTACACATCTGAAAATGCTTTTAATTAAGATTCCAGTTGTAATTTAATTGGACATTATTAAAATATTGGTTGAAGTTTTGGGTTTTGAATTGAAAATAAACCCCTTTTTATTTTTTATTTTCTATTATCTCTTACTTCATACACAATATCAAAGTTATCAGGATTAAATATATGGCTTGTTTCATTTTCATGATTTTAAAAACTGAATTAAAATCATGATCTGCAATTGAACTGTTGTATATTGGTAGATGGGTTGCTTAATTCTTTTATTAAAATTAGAAAGAAAGCTTTAACCTTTTTTCCATGTGTCTTAAATGTTGTATAATAGCCAAACAAGATGGCCTCTCTTATAGTTCCATCTTGTGTTTAGGTTTGAGAAGTCCCTCTATAATCCAAAACTAAATAATTTGGCTATTATACAAGTGTTTAAGGCACCTAAAAAGGATAAAGCCTTTCTAATTAAATACTGCCTGCACACTTGATAAATAATTAAAACATTACATTTCTATTAACTTGTAAATCACAAGATTTTGCATAAGTTAATTTATGAAAGGAAATAATGGATTTGAATGTGGAGAGAGTAAGAGCTTCATGCTCTCATATTAAGCTGCTTCAGATTGGTCTATATAAGTAAGAATTTAGGTTAAACATAAATGGCTTTTTATTTTATGTAACATTCCAGTAGTCTCATATTGGGAAAGAGAAAAGAGGGGAAATATAATTTATTTTATTTATCAATTATAGCAGTCTGAAAGAAAGTGAATTTGTCGAATCTTACCGCATCTGCACTACAAGGGCGCCATCTAGGCCAATTGAACCTAGAAAATTTATATAGTAGGCAGATACGTAAGTTAAGATTCACACTTTACATGTTTTGTTCAGACCGTCAGCCCATGCCACTAGTTCAGTGGAGACATAGAGATAATAAAATATTAATTCTTATCTAATAATATTTCATTTAAAAAATAATTAAAAGAAGCCACTGCCAGTAATTAACACACAAACATTTATTTATGCACATAAATTTTTGAATCATTTTAGAATCACTTTTACTTTAAAATTTTTCTTTTATAAAACATCAGAACTTTACTTTAAAATTTAACTCACATTTTAACTTTGTTTTTTAGAATTTAATTTACGTTTAAATTTTTATTTTTCAAGTTCACACAGATGAGTTTAATATTTTTTATTTAGAGTTTCGAGTATGAATAGACTACATAGATTGCATTTGAAAAGAAAATATTCTATCCCTTATTTAATCTTAGGCCAAAAAGTTCACAGTTAAACTGGCGTCAATCCATCTGATACATCGATGTATTCAATGTAGCATGAAATTTGATAGCACAAAATACCGTACTGTTAGGAATGTACATCTGAACAGTATGGTTAGAGAAGACATTGACTCTCAACCAAACAGGAATGCTACATCTGTCAGCAAGAAGAACAAAAAAAAAAAAAACTCCATAGGAAGGGACTGCATTTTCCATCTTACCATTCCCTTCCATAGGCAAAAAGGGGGTGCGCAGCATATAATGAAGATCCTGCATGTAGCGAAACTCATGCTACATTTACTAATTACACCAATATATCCAACCGATTAACCCAATTTAACTATGAAACAAATAACCTAAGATTAACCCTCCCTTAATTAATTTATATAACTTTACAAATCTATATAGACATTCATGCCCAACTTACATTTAACATTTATAAAAAGTTGTTTATACAAAAAAAAAATCATAATAAAATTTTAAAAGAACAAAAAAAAATTAATGGAAATGATTTACGAAAAATAATAATACATTCAATAAAACAATTATTACTAACTGATTAAGCTTGGGCAAATAGGAATTTCTATTGCAATAATTTAAATACAGGGAAAGTTTATATTTTAGAGTTCTTAGTGTTTTCAAATTAATTAATATTCATTAGATTTCATAAAGTTCTTACGGTTTTAACGAGTCCGTAGTTTCTAATTTCTTGCAGTTGCTTGTCATTTGGAGCCAGGGTTAATTCCCCGATGTCCTGTGGTCCTCAATATAGGAAAAATGATGTCATTTCTCTTTTCCTTTAACAAAACTGAAGGGATTGAAGAGTGCATCTTTTCAATACCTTCTTCTTCAACTCTCTCCGCACTAACACATATCTGTCTTCTCTTAATAATCCTTCACTAAAATTTATTTCCAAACTTTTTTTTAATATTAATTTTGAGGATTAACTCAACATTACATCATGATGATGATGGTCCTTTCATCGAGGTCCTATTCCTGAAGGACTTCTTTTATTGGCTATTAGTTTCTATTGTTTTTTCCTCCTATCTGACCTTTGATTATATATTATGAAATGCCCAAGGGCTAGTTCACTTGGACTAATTAAAATAATCATTTCCATTTTTCAATAACATTAATTAATTTTTTTTTGTACAAACTTAGATATATTTTTATCTTTAAATCTTTACTGAAAATTTAGTTTTAAAATACTTTTTTTTTTCTTAATAAAGTTTTTGTTTAATAATTTTTTATCTGTGCGATTTTATGTATTAGAGTTTGAGATAGAATTAATTTTCAATTTTTATGTCTTAAAAAAAAAAGAAGTTTTTAAATGCGAACTTTTCAATGTCTCAATTTAAAAAAAAAAAAAAAAATGTAACGGCGTATGTGCCCATTACACAATTTTATAAATTATATTAATGGTTAGACCAGGCATTATTTATATCAATATTCCAACCATTGAACTTGCTCTTAATTTACTGAAGGGAAATCCTCCATGAACATAGAATTTATACTAGGTTTAAAACCAGGGCACCATTTGAAACACCAGACTTGGTTGAATATGAGATCTTATCTCACTGGCTATCATAATTTGACCTAGATTTTTAAGCAGGCTATGTTATACAATCAATTTATTCACCTTACGGTAAATGGTTTGCTAATCAAAAAAGATAGTAACATTATTTATGTTCTTTATTACTCTTTTAGAATGCTTTTCAGAACTATAACAAACACAATACAAATACATGAACACAAATATACATGAACATGTAATTTTACATATATATACACATATTCTATCACTATCATTTTTATATACCCACATATATCTTTAAATCATCATCATCAACCATTATCAATCCACTGCAGGATGAAGGTCTCTCCAAGTTCAATCCATTTTCTGCAATCTTTAGCTTCTCTTCTCCATATCACTCCTGCACACTTTCTTATTTCATCCATCCATCTCACATGTGGTCTCTTTCTGGGTCTTTTAAATCTTTTGGAATCCAGTTTAAGATTTCAATTGTTCATCTATTATCATCTCTTCTAGCAATATGTCCAGCCCAACTCCACTTCAATCTTTTCATTTTTTCAATGAGGTCAGTAACTTCTGTTTATTCTCTTACCCATACATTGCATTTTCGATCTCTTCTTGTTACACCCAACATGCATTTCTCCATACTTGGTCTGAAGTCTCTGTATTGCTCTTCTATTAAGTGTCCAAGTCTCAGATCCATAAGTAAGAACTGGCAAAACATATTTGTTAAAAACCTTCCTTTTCAAACACATAGGCATATTTCCTTTTAGTATCAAATTATTTCTATCAAAAGTACTCCAACCAAGTTTAATTCTATGATTAATGTCATTCATTATGTTTCCATCTGTATTAACAATCTGACCAAGGTATTTGTAACTGTTAACTTCTTCTAATTCATCATAATCATCTTTATTTTCATATTTTGAGAAAATTGATTAAACATTACTTTAGCTTTTTTAAATTTATCTTTAGTCCTACTTTTATCTGATAGCTCCTGCAACATTTCCTGTAGTTCTAAAGCATTATTTGCAAAAATAACTACATAATCTGCAAAATCTAAATGACTTAAATAATCTCCATTTACTTTCACTCCTTTAGTTTCCCATTTTAATCCATAAAATACTTTTTGCAGCACTGCTGTAAAAAGTTTTGGAGATATGGAGTCAGCCTGTCTTACACCCTTCTCAATATTGACTTTCCCAGTATCATTATGTAATCTAATTGTTGCTGTTGCATTTTTATAAATATTCTTTAAAATATGACAATATCCTGGATCTATACCTTGATGATCCAATGTTTTAATCACTGAAGAAATGTTTATAGAATCAAATGCCTTTTCATAATTTACAAATCCAAAACATAATGGCAACTCATATTCATTGGTCCTTTCTATAACTTCTCTCAATACCTGGATATCATCTACTGTACTAAAACCACTTTTAAATCCAGCATGTTCTCTTGGTTGGTGGAAATCCAATATTCTCTGTAGACGAGTTGTAGTTATCTTGGTAAAAATTTTGTATAAAACTGATAAAAGGCTGATAGGTCTGTAATTTCTAATATCTTCTTTATCACATTTTTTAAATATTAATATTAATACAGCATTCTTCCAATTATCTGGTACATCTTTATCATTTAGACATTTGGTATATAACTTTGCTAAAAAATTGTCTATTTCTTCACCTGCTTTTTTTAATATATCAATTATAATTCCATCATTACCTGGAGCCTTTCCTTTCTTCATACATTTAATTGCATGTCTCACTTCTTCATTTAAAATTCTGAGCAATTTGGAAGATATAATAGATATTGGAGGTACTTGTTCTTTATTACTATATAATTCTTGATAAAAGTCTTCTACCCTTTTTAGTAATAATTCCATCTTTTTTTTTATTGCAGATATACATTTATATACCTCTATATAATTATTAGCTTTTTATATATTATACATTTTAATTGTTTTTTATATTTATAAAAAAAGTTAAAATGTATAATCTATAAAAAGATAGTAATTTTGAAGATGGGTATAAAAAGATATATGTGGGTATATAAATAATGATAGTAAAATAATATATATATATATATATATATGTTTATGTATATTTGTAATCCTGTATTTGTATTGTGCTTGCTATAGTTCTAAAGAAGATTGTTGGGCAATCAAAACAATCAATAGTGGGTTGTAAAAAGCATTATAAAATAATAATAAAGAATATAAATGATGTTAATATTATATAGATTAACAATAATGTGCAAACATTTATTATATAATAATAAATTTTATAACTAGTTGCAATACAACTTTAAGCATATATTAACTTATTGCTATTACAGTAATAGGATTAAAAATATTACATTACTAAACCTTTAGATTATATACATATATAAACCAGATAAGTGATGCATCTTATGACATTTAAGTTTTAGTTGATCATCTAGAAATTTTTTGAGTCTTTGGTTGGGAGTCCTTTTTGGTAGAGAATCTTGAGATGTTTTCTTAAGCGTAACATTTCCAATTTGCTTTTGTTTTTTTCTTTTGCATTACAGAGTCCATTCTAACAGATTTCTCTATTTTTTTAAAGAGAAATTAAGGTTTTAAACTTCTCTGGTTGACTATGATGTAAACGTAGATTCAGGCCATGTTTCTTCATTCATCTACAAGGGCACATACTCCATGAATAATGATTTCCATTTGATATATATTTTGTAAGCATAATATATAACATAGGACAAATACAACTCAGAAAATGGCAATTTTTCGTCACATTTTAGGTTTTGGATAGCAGCTCAGATAATTCTTTAGGATCTACATTGTGCACAGATAAATGAGCACACATCCAGGAATTTAGCAAGGACTATTGATAAAACTTAATAACACTGGTTTTTATTCAGTCAGGCAACAAACACATATTTTCAGACCAAAAGCCTGAATGAAGAACAAATGAGAAAGAGTCAATGAAAATCAAGAGAGAGCTAATAATAAAATTTTTAATGAAACTTTTATACTTTAACTGTCCATTATCTAAGCTGTATTATTCTCCACTTTTACTTATAAATTTTTTAGATTTTTCATTAGTCTTTTAATTAATTAAAGAAATATAAACTAATTTAATCTGATTGACCCATATATAAATGATTCTGATTAGTTTCTGTTAGATAGCAATTTTATACAATTACAACAATCCAAAAAAAAAAAAAGTTCAAATCATATATTAAACTTCATTTTGTGAAAATATTAGTAACTAGTTTTGATTTTTTTTTAAAAAAATTTCTCATCCTTTCTTTTAAACAAAATAAGATCCTTTTTTAAAAAAAAGAAGTAAGAAATTTAATCGTCTTAATTGCTATCTTTATTAAATCCTAATAATATTTCTCATTTAATTAAAAGCAAGATATAAAAGTAATTTTTGTAGAAAGGTGCTGATTTAAACTGCCCTAACTGCAATTTTGAATTCTAAAAATCACCCAAAACTACAGCTGACACATCAAAGTGATAAATGACATTGAATAATTCACATGGGATCACTTCGATGTGTCGTTTTGGATGGTCTTTAGAATTCAAAATGGCAGTGAGTGCAGTCTAAATACTAAAAACTTATAACTTCTAGAATATGAATTTTATTACAATAATAATGGCACGAAGAACCAAAGTGTGCGGGGAGGGGGAGTTTTGTCCAAAAATACAGAAGTGTGATCTAAACAAGCTTATAATTTCAAAATACTAAAAGCTTATAACTTCTAAAATACAAATTTTATTACAAAATAGACTCAGAAACACATGTTGAAATTATATAAAATTGATCAAACCAAGCTTATAATTTTGAAATACTTAAAGCTTATAACTTCTAAAATACAAATTTTATTACAATATATGCCTATAGTCGCATATTGAAATAAAACATATTAATTTTATAATTAATCAGAATTTTTCTTACCAGAAACGTATGTTGCATGCTTTCTTTGTTACAGGTAGTTAGGAAAAAAAATGGAAAGAAAAAATAGCATTCACATTTGTCGTCTGACATGGATATTGGATCTGCACTTGATCACATGGGGTCCTCATGAAATTTGCACTTAAATTTTTTTATTATTGATGTAAATTTGTGATTTTGTAATGAATGGTCATATCAGGATCACATGTGGATTATTTGATGTAATTTATTACTTGGATGTGTCAGCAGTGGTTTTGTGTGGTTCTCAGAATTCAAAATGGCTGTAAGCACACTTTAAACTGATACCACAAATAACTCAAACTTTATGTAACTGAACAGAAAGTAACTGAAGCTTTCAATGAATTATAAGCTTGCAACCTAATTGTAATCATCTATCAGCCCAGAAGTCAAACCATAGTTATATTAAAAACATACACCTTGTCAAGCATATGACATTTCAACTTATATGTACACATTATTTCTAGAGCAATCCTAACCTTATTTTTTTAATTTTTTTTTTTTATTAATTACAATTCTATCACAGATTACTGAAAAATATAGTCAGAGATATGTGAAAATAATGAATGATCCCCAAGATGTGCATTTCATGCTGAAACAGCACTCATCAATTGGCCCAGATCTCAAACTCTTACATATACCTTCTTCATTTGTTCAGTATATATCTAGATAGAAAATTATTACAGTTTAATTGACAGGTTTCAAATTTTCTGCAATCCAACATTAATTAATGGAAATATATTAATAAGTAATAATCATTTATCAATCTAGACATTATCATTCGCTCAGATAAGTGTTTTTAAGTCTTATTTAATAGATAATGTATCTGCAGTGACATAGAGGTATCAATTCCTGATTTCTTTGCCCATGTTGATAAGTTTCACACTTTTCACATAAGGTGGGGATAGTATCCACTTCTAACACCTTGTAGAGGGATGTACAACCATTGTTTTATATTCAGAGGATCAAAGCAGGGCTTTAGTTTCAACAAACTCTAAACATGAAATGAAAATTCAGTTATAATATATGTAAATAAATAAGTAACTCAGATTATATGTAACTGAAAAGGAAGTAACTAAAGCTTCCAATATCATGCTCACCACACAATCACAACCATCCATCAGCCCACAAGTCAGACCATCCTCTCAAATGAAAGATACATTAGAAACACACTTTATCAAAAAATTCATGTATCACATGTGACATTTCAACTTCATATACACATTATTTCTAAAGAAACCCCAACCTTAATTTTTTTTATTAATTACAATTCTGTCACTGGTTACTGAAACATATGATTCAAGACATGTGAAAAGGATAAACAATCCCCAAGATGTGAATTTCATGCTAAATCAGCCCTCATCATTTGGCCCAGATAGTAATCTCTAACACATATCTTCATCATTTGTTCAGTATATATCTAGCTAGAAAATTACTATAGTTTAATTGACGGGTTTCAAATTTTCTGCAATACAACATTAATATAAACCACTCTAATGGAAATATATTAATAACTATTAATCATTTATCAACCTAGACATCACTAGATCAAATGTTTTTAGGTCTTATTTAGTACATAATGTATCTGCAGTGACAGAGATATCAAGATCTGATTTTTTTGCCCATGTTGACAATGTTGATAAGCTTCACACTTTACCCACAAGGTGGGACAGTATCCATTTTTAACATCTTGTAGAGGGGTATACAATCATTGTTCTATATTCAGGGGATCAAAGCAGAGCTTTAGTTTCAATAATCTCTAAACATTAACTGAAAATTCAGTTGAAATATATTGTAATGATATGGAGGTTAGGGGATTACCTAGGGTGATAACACTCATCATCATTCACCTTACCTCAACAAAATATAAAATATTAAATATCAATTTAATATATGATTAAATATTTGTAATGTAAAAGTAAGGAGCATGAGGGAACTGAAGAGATCAGCAGCTAACTACCTGGTTGTAAGCATAATTAAGTATAAGTTCACTAGCATTATAAATAAATACAACTCATTCATTACCACGAATAATCAACAATAAAATAAATCAACAGTCAATCTGGTGACTAGATTTGAACTGGGTCTATTGTAGACCAAGCCAATTATTTAGCCTTTGCCAGTTTAGGGCAATTACTTAAACATAAGTGGGATGCACAAATTAAGCACACATCCATCAGAATATATAACTATAAAAATAATAATGCTGGAATATTAAAACATGGTGTTCATCATCAACTCTCTGGCCATTTAGTACCGTTGATGTATTGGCTACTATAAACCTAATGTCTAATAGGGACTAAACTAAAATGAAGTGTATTGACATTAAAGAATATTCTCTTTGCACCAATCCAGGATGATTATCATTGTCAACTGGATGCCCATATGCACTAATATAAAGATAATAGATCATTATACATGAATCTAACTCAGAGAACACAAGTTCTATAATTGTTATTGTGACCAAGATATTATGCATGTATAATATCTTAAAAATATTTTAGAATTATGTTCACTGAAACAATTTTAATAATGAAATATAAGTTTACTAATAACAATAAAAAATAACATTAAGGTCTGCAGAATACAGCTATACACAAATTAAGCTTTTTGATTTTGATTAGTGTATAAAAAAGGTATCAACTTGTCATTTACAATACCTCATAATGAGTTTACATGAAACGTATATCACTGTACATACACATAATATAATAATTTATTAACATATTTGACTTCCCATAAAATAATAAAATTTGTTAACACATTTTAATGATGCAGATACCTCATACTAGGTTTACATAATATATATATATTGTACCTAACTGAAGTGTCACTTAGTTCCAAGAGGTAATCAAGGTTATCTTAGCTTAACCTTTTGTTCAAAATTTTGGATTTAAAAAAAATGATGATAAAAATGGAAATTAAACTAGTTAATTATTAAAATAGGATAATCTAAATATTTTTAATAATATTAGTTGGTTTGATAAGGGATGTTAGGTAATAATTTAACATAAGCAAATGTTAAATTATTATAATTGTGAATTGATAAATAGTATTAAATGTATTCTAAAATAACTATTGTATAATCCATTCTAATGTCTAAAGAATAATAATAAGATATTATTATTAAGTTGGAATAATTAAGTAATAAATTAAAAAAAAAATGATATGTAAGTTTTATTAAAAAAAATAAGAATATTTGTTATTAGTTTTGTAGTTTAGCATTCTAGTTATAAAAGTTAGTTAAATTAAATAATCATTAACATTTCATTGTTGTAATTCTAAAAATAATTTTAAACAATTAATGTAAGACCAGACATATGTGAGAATATGTGCATGCATAGACATGGAAACATAAGAATAAAAAAATAATAATTTAGTTCCCATATTGTTTAAAATAAGTAAATAAAGCAAATGTGTGGATAAAATTATTTTTAATGTAATATTTAAGGGTTTAATAAAGGGTATAACTTTAAATTTTATATTTCTTACTATTGTGTTGTATAAAATATTAAAAAAAAAAATTGTTGCATAATATTTGTAATACTAAAATTTTGACTCTACAGCTGAAGGTCACATGATATGGGAAAATTATATTGATTACGTCAGTAGATTTATTCCATAGCTGGTTTGTCAGAATATTAAAATTTAATAAAAAATAATTTTTATTGGTTTTTAAATGAATTGTAGGTGGATGAAAAATTGTGAGATAAAATGGAAATCGAGGGACCATCCAGGGACTAATCTTGTTTTGATTCAATCTATGCTGGATCTAAAAATTTTGTTAAAAGTAATTTTTTTAAAAAAAATTTGATATTTAAAAAAAAAAATACAAGTATGTTTAAAATATTTAAAATCATCCTGTAGTGATGGAGGACTAAAAGAAAGGTAATCTGTTTTTCTGACAATTTGAATTTCAGTCGAGGCATAGAAATTATAGTAAAAAAATGTCTAAAGTAAATGAAGCATCTCACATATTATATGACATTAACTTGTTTAATTTTCTTTACTTGGAAATAAGGTTAAGGAACAAACTATTAATCATTTCCATAGATAAGCGTTCGGTTGTATTAAATTATTTTGAAAATAAAATGCTAATTATTTTTCCTGTTAGATTAAAAGTATATGTAAAAAAAAAAGAAATTTTTTTTAAAAGTTTAAAAAGAACATTATAAAGAAGCTGCTATGTTCGATTACAGTGAAACTATAAAGAATGATTTTTTTTTTTAAAAAAAGGAAAAGTTATTACTTATATCTTGACATATATAAAAATGATTTGTTTAGCTAAACGCAAACAGATAATATATATTTTAAAGGATAATTCTTATTTACACAGTAAAAAAGGACACGTATTTGGAAATAAAACTTTAAAGCAATTTGTAAGGATTAATAATAAATTTATAGTTACTGAGTACATTATAAAGGGTCATACTTACCAGTATTTTAAAATAACTTTATGGCATTAATTATATGTGCAAAAAACGCAGTCTCTGTGCCGGTCAAAATTGTGTATTCATTCAACAAGACCAATAATCCAAACAAAAGTACCTTGAATCCAACCATGCACAAGATACATATGTCAGGACAAGAATGAATCCTAACCTATTTGCCTAAACTATTGCCTCTCTGACTAATGGATAATGTTTGTGATGACACTAGCAGTGCTTGTTTTTATTCCATCCCAGCTGAAGGTCATGGTTCACATAGAGACTCAAAATAATAAAGGGTTTATATGAAAAATCAATGATTTAATGGATTCTGATGATTGCAGAATGGTACAGATATGATTTGATCGATTACTAATGGTTTGAATCGTAATAATGATAATTCTTTCTGGCAACATTATAAAGAAGTGAATTTAAATCAAAGAAATATTTAAATAAATAGAGTCAATTAACCTTAGAGATTGGGAGTGATGACAAACTAAGCTTATTTAAAATAACAATACTATAGGAATTTATTAAGGAATTTAGTACAAAATAAGTAGTCTTTGTTTATACAACTTGTTTATTTTCTTTAATTCGTTTTGATGTGGCTTTGATAAACAATGTAAAAGTTTGTTAATTGGTCGGCCAAAAACCAATCAGCAATAAAATATTATTAGCCCTCTCCAAGATATTACAAATAAATCTGTTTATATATATATATATTACAAGATGTAAAAGATGTGCATTTAAAACATTTGATATAATGAGTGTAGGAAGCAAAATAATTCTTAAATAAATAATTGACAATTATACAGTCAGATTTAATTAATTACGAAATTTGTTTGTGAAGGATGTGCCATCATGGCAGAGAGCATTTCAGGTTTGCTAAATAAAAATATAAAATGATGAAGAAGGCAGTATGCTATTATAGATTACAACAAAAATAAATGAGGTCTGTTATGAACCTCTGGGGGGCTTTACTAAAAGAAATTCCTGATATGTACAGGTAGATAAGAGAAATGTTGGCCCTCCAGCCAAAGCATGTCTCTGAATAGTAATAAAATATTTTTGATGTGCTGGACTTCCCATACACATCTTAAATGACAATGTCCGAAAATGGATCCCTTGGTATGAACTACATCTACTTTGAGGGAGTGTGAAAGATTGGACTGGTCATAGTTAAATTTCCAAAGGTCCCGATGAGTAAGTAGCAAAGCAAAATAATAAATGAATGGTTGTAGCTATAAAACATTAATGCCTTAGACATTTATATAGATAGTGTATCACTAACAAAATTAATCAATGAATTCCTGATTAAAATAATCAGTTCCCTGATGTCAATAGAAAGTCCCCACAAACCTTAGTCCACTAATGAATGAATCATAAATATAATATATATATATATATATATAAAGAATTAACTTAAATATAAATTGTTTTCCACACTTCACAAATATTTCATTTATTAATAAGTTCTTAAATAGTTTACCAAAGATTACAAAATAAGACTGTTTTCAATTAACATAGACGGGCATTGAATATCAAACTAATAAATTGTAAATCATAATTTTAATATTTTTCTGACAAATAAAATATATGTATGAAATATATATTGAGAAAATTCTATGATAAATTTTACTTAATTAATTCACTAAAATTATTTATTCTTTCAGAAATAATTACAGGGCTATTTTAAATTGGAGGTAATAGTAAGATACTTTTAAAATAATTTCAATCATTCAAATAAATTTATATATGATGTACAAAACTAAATGAGCTTTTTATTAATTAATTTAAGGGAAGTAAGTCTCCTGTAATAATTTTTAACTGGAGAAAATAAGAGGGAAGGGATTTAAAGTTAGTTTTTCATCGAATTTTGTACTTGGCAATTTCAGTAAATCAAATATTCTAAATAAAACAAAAAATTAATTTAATTTGCCGCATCAAAATAATGTAAGATTTTATAAGAATTGATATTTTAAATTTAATAAAATTAAAATATGCATTTTAAACCAAGCCATATAAACATCGCACAGATATATAAAATATACATTAGTATTGATTTGTAAAACAAGTAAAATGGAATCAATGGCTTGTGGCGAATTGGATGTTACCTCAGAATCAATCAGTAGGCATTCCATGGCTGGAAACGGGCATTTATACAGTCAGATTATTTGTAAGCTTCCTCGACACAGACAGTCTCTGGCTAGATGTTTAAGCACTGGAAAGGCATGGATGAGTTGGTGGAACAGACCTCTGAGAAGTAAATGACCAATCTTTTCACCCCATCATTTCTTTAGGCATGATGTATATATCGATTAATCACTTCTCTCCAGTAAACTCAATAATAATTCATTTTATCAAAGATCCACTATTTATGTGATCTGGATTTATCTAAAGGATTAAATCTACACTGACCTCTACCAATTGTAATTGCACTAAGCAGTTCTGTGAGGTTGGTGCCTGCTTTGGAGGAAAAATCTATAACTCTGCATGAACATGCCCCAAGGGTTGATTTGCTAATTAAAAAAAAACAACAACAAGCATATTAAGTTTATCAGTCATTGTACTAACAAAATCTATTTAATTAAGGTTTAGATTAACAAAAATGTAGATTTTATTCAGAAAAATTTTAGGAATTTGGTACAATGACTTACAAACATATTTGACATAAACTTAAGCAGAAATTTACAAAATATTTATTAAAAATATTACATTGTTTAAATAATTGATTCTCAAGTGTACATTGATTAAAAGATAAATATAAAATGTTACCCACTAATTAATTGAAGAAAATAAACTTTAATAAAGAATTTGAAATATTTGTAACATTTTATAGATATCTAGGATTCAATTCAATTTAATAAAATAAACACAATATACATTTTTACAAATATAAAATAAATAAACTAATATAAAAAGGTTAGTTTTAATTATAAAATAAGATTAATGAAATATAAAAGATTATAATATTGATTAAAATATACTACCACCTATTATGAGATGGGGGTGTCAGTTAATAAAGATTGGGTTCAAACCCAGACTAGTGCTGATGACATTGGCACTAGGTGAAGCAGGAATATGTACTATATTTCCAGCTTCATATAACATAAAAATGGAGAAATGTCTTGAACAGTAAAAAAATTTTCTACTCTCATATTTAAAAGTAAGTAAAGGAAATTAATTTTAAAAATAAATATGTCTCGGAATATTATTAGGAAAAATACTTAAGAAAAACTATATTTCAAAAGAAGTGTTTTCCTAAAAGAGGATAAAGAAATTCAGATAGAAAGATATTCTTATTATTATTATATGCAATTTTGAACTCGGGATCCTATAAATAAATTAAAGTGTGTTCAGCTGAAGAATTTATTTTGTTTCATGCCGGCTTAATCTTATTATTTAATTTTTTTTTTTTTAAATTGTTTTAAAAAAAATATTATTAATGAACTATTGAACATTTTCCTTTGGAAATGATTGCCATGTGTATAAATGTATTAATTGAAGCTTTGAATTCAGATAAATATCTTAACCTGGATAAATTGTCTACACATTATAAAATGGAAAAATCATTATGGAGCCAAAATATGAACTTGAGTTAATGTATTTTTATTTTTTTTTATGGTCTGCTTTATTGGTTTAAAAAAAAACCATAAAAATATTTATGCTATTAATTTTTTTTTTTTTGTAACACTTTTGCAAAAATATACATTTAAACTAGGGTTATAATTTTAAAATGAAATAGGTTTATTTGAATGAGCAAATTTTTTTTTTTTTTGCCATTCTTAAGTAGATTTAGTTTATTTATCAAGCATTACACTAGTTAGTTTTTATTTAATAATTTTATTATAGAGATTTAAATATCACAGTCTTATTTCATATAAATGGGATGTTTTACTCAATTTTTATTTTAAATTTACTAAAGAAGTTTATCAGAGAATATCCATTCATTTGTTTTATGAATGTTATATTAAGAATAACTACAAATATTTTATATTCATCGAGAAGTAAATATTCTTGCATAATTTACAATTTTAAAAGTCCACTAGTTATTATATTTTAGCATTTAATATTTTGTTATGTGTGCATTGTGTCTTGCCTAGAATTTTATATACATTTAATTTTAAAGTATTTTCTACAGTAGTCAGTTGACACATAGTTTGCTTTGTTGGTTTAAACATTGGATATATGTTTTGTACTTTTAGACTTCTTAGGAATAACTTAATTAATTAAGGTGAAGTATATATCTTGCTATTAGTTAGTATTTGTTAGCCTCAAGAATTAGGCTTAGTTCATAATTTTTGAATATGCTTATGGAGTAGAGAAAATCCTCCATCCTTATTGTATTGTATTTCCATGATTTGATAGTGCTTGTCCCCAAAAAGAGGGTATTGTATTGTATTTTTCAGTGATGATGATCACATATATAAGCATTGAAAATCCCATGGGAGGATTGTGCTTTTCTGGTGTGTTCCTGTTCCCAGATGTATTGAAAATGAATTCTAGACATCTTAATTTTGCCTCATAGTTAGGTATTTTGGAAACCACCACATTCTTTTCCAGCTCTGAGGAGCCTAGTATTTTTATATTTTTTGCCTATCATTCATGATGACTTAATGCTAATTCCACCACAGTAGGTGATGTTGCATTTGTTTTATATTTGTGATGACAAGATATGTTTGTTTGAGGAAATGTATTTCTTCAGGTAGTTGTAGCTAATTTAAGGCTCATAGGTATATCAATGTTTGAATTGTGTTGCTATGATAGTTTTATCATGCTCAAGCTAACCAGCAATAAGTTATATTTATTTAAAAGTATGTTAAACATGCATATGGTATAAGTGGCAATTCACACATACTAATTTAATATTTTCATTCAGAATTTCACCGCTGGATTTGTAAGTCTGTTACATCATTATCTTTAAAACATTGAGGGAATAATTTTATGTGGACTAAAGTTATTTTAAAAAAGTATAACTGATCTCTGATGAATAATTGCCCCATACACTTAATTTAGTTTAATTTTAATATTAGCTTAATCTGATTTAAACATATATCTAGCTATGATATTAGTTATATCTGTGAAATTAGTGATGATATTTTTCAAAAGTATTGCTGAATATGCTTATTCCAACTTAGCGTTTGTTAAGTTTAGGAGTATAAAATTAAGCTTAGGGTTTTCAATATAAACCTAGTTCTGTGTGTCATTCTGACTATTAGATGACACAATAATGATATAAATTAGTCTAGTAAAGAAAAATAGTAATGTGCTTATCAAGTACATATGATAATTAAAATTTAAGATTTTTTTTTTTTTTGAGAAAAATATAATTATTAAAAGAAAGTAACAGTGAATAACCTTTGTAGGTTATTAAGTGTATTAGTCTAAGTTAAATAAAACTGTTAAGAGTCCAAATAACTATATTAAATCTTAGTGCGGTATTGGCATTGTTTGTATTCTACTACATTTGTAAACATTTCTTCTCATTATTAATAAATCAAATTATTATTATTTCAAAAGTTTTGTTTTGTTTGTTTTACTTTTATATGAGAATATATTATTGTTTTAGGTTCCAAGTTCACAAAATCTTAAAATGTAAAAGTTATTGAATCTTCAATTCAGAAATTTACAAATATATTCTAAGTTAATTAAATATAGTTAATATTGTCTTGAAAATTAAAAAAAAGCTATGTTAAAGTAAATGATTCTCATGTTTAATCATAAATACAGATAATTGCATTATAGCAGATACCTAATTAAATACTTAGTTAAAAGTTTATTTATTTTTTTAAATTATCGGTATATCTTTCAGATTAAAGATTATGCAATATCAGGTTAACAATATTAGTACTTCAGAAGAATATTTGGTTGTTTTCTCATCCTTGGTGTTCACCTTAAGATGTCGCTACTTCTAGGTAAATTCCTAGAAATATACCATTTCACTGGCCTTCACCCAACCAAAGAGGAATTTTTCTACATTAAAAATGCAGAAAAGTCCTCACGTTATGTTGGATGGAGGAGGCGGCGGTGACAGAAGCCAACACAAAGAGACTTCTTTCTATGCTAAAACCCAGAAAGAGTTCCCGACGGCTGCCGGTTATGGCTTTTTTTCTATGCTAAAAGCAAAGAGAAAGAAATGCCTTGATCAGCTGCCGTAGTAGTCGATTTTGTTCATCATTTTCTCATAATAGTAGAATATCTATTTTCTCTGTAGTTTTGTGTGTGTCTTTGAAGCAGTCATAGTTTTTTAAAATTTGATAAGACGTCTATTTTTTTTAATGTATTGTAACTTACTTTACTGTTGTAAGTTTAGTAATAATGTCCTGAAGATCCCATTACGAAGGGGTAACCCTCAAAAATTGCTTTTAAAGGTGCGAAAGGAAAAAAAAATTAAAGAATCACGCGAAAAGTACCATTTTCGCAAGAATTCGTCCGTGACCAGTTACTTTCGCTATATATATACGCACAAACAAAAACAACCCACTGTCTAATTATTAGGAATTACTTGTCCGAAAAATATAATTAGTCGGGTATTATTTTTTTTTTTGTTTTGTTACATTTATTATTTCAAAATAAGATTAGTTTTTATAGCTACACACTAACAAAAACAACCCAGTTCCTGATTAATTACTGTCTTTAAAAAAAAAAAAAAAAGCAAATTCAACAGGGTTTGATTTTTTTCAATGAAGTCTTTGAATTGCGGTTTGTTTGTTTTTATATATACGCAAGATTTACGAAAAAAAAAAAAAAGAAACCCACTTTCTGATTAATTACTGTCAAAAGAAACGCAAATTAGTTGGCTATCATTTTTAAATTTAGTATTTCAATAACGGTACCCTTTTTATATAGACAGACTTAACAAAAAACAACCCACTTTCTGATTCATTACTGTCCCCAAAAAAAGAAAACGGAAATTAGTCGGGTATCATTTTTAAATCGAGTCTTTTAATGACGGTACTTACTAATAGTAGTCGGGTATCAATTCTAAATTGTAGTATATAAATTATGTTACTTTTTTTTTTTCCATATGTCATAGCATCGGCCGGGACGCGAACCCACAACTGTCTGCAACCAACTACTTGCTTGCATGGCGGCTGCGATACCTCTCGGCTGTTACTTTTTGATAGATTTAGAATTACGTTTTGCTTTTTTAATAAAATGATTGATTTACTCTTGACCAAAAATACCGTAACTTTACAAAAAAAGACATACATAAAGTCCAAAAAAAAAAAAAAAATGAGAAAAAGCCCCATAACTTTAAAGATACACACACACACAAACTAAAAAACAATCTAAGATTAATAAACATTGACTTATTACGTCTTGCTTTTGAATCAAATTATTCATTTACTTTTGCAAAAAAAAATACCGTAACTTTAAAAAGACACACTTAAAGTCCAAAAAAAAAAAAAATTTGAAAAAGCCATGTAACTTTAAAGACACACACACAAACTCAAAAACAAGATAAGATTAATAAATATTTACTTATTACGTCTTGCTTTTGAATAAAATTATTGATTTACTCTTGCAAAAAAAAAAAAGACCGTAACTTTAAAAAGACACACGTAAAGTCAAAAAAAAAAAATTAGAAAAACACTGTAACTTTAAAGACACACAAACTCAGAAACAAGATAAGATTAATAAACATTTACAAAAATGAAAAAAACTAACATCATATAATAGTATTAGTTATTAGAATATTTTATTACAAATCTAAGAAATCAGATCTTTTTAGATCAAATCGATCATTTAGGTCAGGCCTGGAATCGTTATATGTATATGTTTTTGATTAGCATCAACACCATCTTAAGGTGAACACCAAGGATGAGAATACAACCGAATATTTTAATTAATATTATTTTAGGAGCTGCACCTTATCTTATATTCACTGCACACCATCTATCATCATCTTAAATCTGTTTTATTTAAAGAATTCTAATTCATTTGCATTTGAGGTCTTTAGTGTTTGTCTGTGAGTATGGAAAGGCATTAAAAGTACCCTTGCTCTTTTCTTTGCTCAAGTAATATCTTAGATAATAGGCCATTATTAGTTAAATTTAAATTGATTCATTAAATTTTGCGAATTAATATTTGTTTTGTTTATTATTTTAAGATTGAACATGTTATAATTATTTTATGGTCAGCTAAGATGTCACTTATTCTTTCTTAGGCAACCTAACTTAAATTTTAATTTTACACAAGAGTGTTAGTTTTAAAATCCCTGAGGTTATTTACTCTTGTTGTTTTAGTAAATATAATTCTGTAAGATAATATTTTAAAGCAAAGCATCATAGGTCTTATTCAGAGAGTGTATAATCTATTGGTAGGACTAATATGTTAAGCATTGATTAGTGATTTTAGATAATATTTTGTATGGTTTATTAAAATATTAATATGCTGTAGTAGTTATAGTTCATCAGTATTGGATTTGATCTTTATTTGATTATACATTTCTGGATCATTATCTCTTTTCTTTAAATTTATTGTAACTCCACTGAGCCAAGTCATTTAGAGTCTCTCATTTATATTTTATTTCAATTTTATTCCATTTCTTTTCATGTCATTTCTTTCTATCATCTCATTTCATTTTTCTTTCCTTTATTCCATCTTCTTCTTATATCTCTCTTTCATATCTTTCTATCATCTCAGCTATTTAAAACATTCATTAAGAATTTCTTCTATCATTTGATTTCATTTATCTTTCCTTTATTCCATCTTCTTCTTATATCTCTCTTTCATATTTTTCAATCATCTCATTCCTTTTCTGTCTCCATTACATATATCATTTCTGTTACTTTTCCCCATTTCTCTTCCTCCTTGATTCTTTTCTTTTTCATCATTTATTCTTACCATTATCATTAGCTCCATTTCATTATTAGCATTTTCTTTTCTATCTCTTCCTCTTTCTTTTTCTCACACCCCTCTCCCATTTCATTATTAGTATTACATTTCTCTTTCTCTTCTTTTTTTCTCACACCCCTCTCTCATTTCATTATTAGCATTTTTTTCTTTTCTTTCTCTCTCTTTTCTCTTTCTCATACCCCCATCTTATTCTAGGTAGGTTACAATATATATATATATATATATATATATCATTCTTATTCTAGGTAGGTTACAATATATATATATATATATATATATCATTCACACAGACATGTGGTATAATAATTGATTAATATATAGATGAAATTCATTTTCTTATAACATATAATTAATAATAGATTTAACATACATTTGTGTGTATAGTAATGCATATACACACTGACGTTTATACCATGATATTTTATCAAAATAAAAAAAATATTAAAAACATTTTCAGAATCAATTCTGCATTGAAAAATATATAAAAATCCATTTGTTATTTTTAATAGTAAAAGTTTCTTTTTTTTTCTTCAATTCATTGACAGTTAATAAGTTTTATTTTTTTAACAGATTACTCTTAATTAATTAATTGTAAACATCTTTAAAATACTTTAGGAGGTTTTTTTTAGTCTAAAATTTTTTTTCATTTCTCTTTTTCTTTTAAAAATAAAATTGTCTCTGAATCATCATTTTATTCAAGTGAAATTTTACTTATTTTCTTTTAAAATATATAGATTTTAAATGTCATTTAAGAAATTATTTAAAAGTTTGTTCTCATTCTATATCACACTATTCACCAGCTTATTTGTGCTTCTCTTCATACAGATAAATCAGCATACATATAAACTAATTCTTCAACAAGCTGAGGGATTCTCTTGGTGAGACTGGCTTATATCATTATCAGTACAGATATATTTAGGTAACTACTGGCATTCAATCAGCTTCACTTAGACTTCAGGCTAGTCATCTAATAATATCTTGGCAATGGAATACAGAATGGGGCCTACCTTCTAGGTAAATCCAAATTCCAGCATAGTGAACTAATTGCAGCCACTGCCTTTAATTACATTTTTCAGGTAGATTGTATAACTCTGGAAACCAACTAATTCTAATCTTTTTATCAATTTTTTTATAAGTAGGATAGAGTGGAAAAAATTCATTAACTCTAGAATGTTTTTTCTATCTTTATCATTTTTTTCATCTACTTTACGATAGAATGACAGCCTGTTAAGCTAATTGCGCAGACGCTGTGAGAATGTTATTAATATTATCAAATGTATAATCTACATGCACTACTTAAAAATATATCTAAAATAGACTATAAATTTTACGAAAATGCTATACAAGTTTTAATTTATAAAAAAGATTTCTAAAATAGATAATTGATTTTTTTACAATTATCAGTAGATCTATTTTAATGTAACACATGCTTGTTTTAATTTCAAAATCAGAATTCAATAAAAATATTACTTAGACCTTTTTAAATGTTTATTTCATAATAACATTTTATTTTAAAATTCAAAACTATTTCATCTCTCACTAGTGAAATGTAGAACACATTACAAAAAATTTCACTGTGTTTATTTCTACTTTTCCTTTCAACTTCATATATATTTGTGTGCACACACTACTATGTTGTATGCCATGAAATCTATATGGTTACAATATGCAAATAAGTAAATAACTCAGATTATATTAACTGAACAAGAACTAATTGAAGCTTCCAATAAGTTATATCATGCTTGCAACCCAATAACAACCATCCATCCCATAAGCCAGACCAATGTCTCAGATCACAGATATATTAGAACATATGTATAAAAATGTGAAATATCAACACTGTCAACATGGGCAAATAAATCAGGTGTTGATATGTCTATTTCACTGCAGATACATTATCTATTAAATAAGACAAAAAACTTATTTGAGCTAGTGATAATGTCTACATTGATAAATGATTAGTACAATTATTAATATATTTCAATTAGAGTGGTTTATATTTGTGTTGTACTGCAGAAAATTTGAAATCTGTTAATTAAATTATAGTAATTTGCTATAGCATATAAAAGCAATTTACCCACTGATGAAGAAGCTGCAAAAACCAAAACAATTAAATAGGCCAAGTACTTTCAAGGTTTTCCCTCATATTCATGGCCAACATAAGTTATAAATCATTTATGTAATGTTGCTAACTAATAAAATATGCAAATGTGAATGCAAATTAATTTGTTCATTTTTTGAGATAGAAAAACACGTATCGCATCTATTGATGGCATTGTATCACTGATAACAAAATACGTCTCCTTGATTTTTCTTTTGCAGTCATTGGCTTCAGAGCATACTATCTTGGGGTTTAAACAAATAATGAAGATATGTGTTGAGATTGTGATCTGGGCCAACTGATGAGTGCTAGTTCAGTACAAAATTGGCATTTTGGAGATTATTTAACCTTTTTACATGTCTTTGATCACATGTTTCAGTAACTTGTGATAGAATTGTAATTAATAATAATATATAAATTAAAGTTAGGATTTTTCTAGAAATTAATGTGTATATGAAGCTGAAATGTCACATGTGCAATAAGAATTGCTTGACAATATGTATGTTGCTAATATATCTATGGCCTGAGAGGTTGGTATGACTTCTGGGCTGATAGAAGGTTGTGATTAGCATGCGAGCACAGTAGCTTCTGTTATTTCTTTTCAGAGAAAAGTAATTTTTCTAATTTGTTTTTTTTAACTTAATTTTCAAACTTTTACTTTAAATTGTCTTAAATAAATGTAATAATATTATTATTTTGTTTGTCTTTAAAGCTAATACTTTAACGTAAGTGCACTTAGAGACTTTTTTTTAATTACTACACATAACTCAAACTTTTTAGCAATGATTCCAATATGATAAAGATATCTTTGGTTTGTTATTAGTATTGTTAGAATAATTATTAAATAAGATCTTTTGATTTAGTTGTTTTATGCATTTTTTCACATATCAGTTGTTACTTTATATAAAGTGATTACATGAACTTCAATATTTCTTTTATTATTTGATTCATACTTAAATAGACCATTATTTTTATTTAAAAAATGCATTTAATTCTGAAAATTTATATACCATTGACACTTAATAAACATTGACATGAGTGAACATTTGAAAATATAAAGCAATTTCTAAAATAAATAGTGTTTTAAAGCTTATCACTGTTATCGTATTATTAGTACAATTCAAGTGTAACAGAAAATATGATGACTGGGAATATAAATCAATTATTAAAGTAAGTGTTAAATTTTCTTGAAAATTTGTTTTTAGAAATCAAGATAATTCTATACATTTTTCACCATGATAATTTTATGCTCTCTTTATATATATATCATTATAGTTAAGAACATTGTTGAAAGTATATAAAAGTTTTTAAAAAATCAGAGATAATAGTAAACCACCAATGGAAGATAATATTTTACTTAATCAAATTACTGGGATCACTTCTCCCATATTATTATTTTTATTTATAGAGGATATCACAGCAATGTTAGTTTTTTTTCTTATGTCATTATGCTAGATAATGATTTAAGGCAGTAGATTTGATTTTGGGGATAAATATTAGAATGATATAGGAATCAAATCAAATCATCACATGATATTATAAATTTATAAAAAAACAAACAAATACAATTTAACATTAAACCTGAAAAATAGTGGTCATGCACCTAACTCAACACTTAAAAACTAAATGAGATCTCACAGGATCTAATAAATATTCTCTTCTGATTTAATAAATATCAATGGTCTGTAAGATAATTATTTCCAAGTAACTGATAAAAGTTGAGTCTATGCATTACTATTCTGATTTTCAGTATATAAGCTTCATTATACTTTTAATGGTATTGTTTATCAACAAACTTCATATATAAAACTGTGACATTAGTAGTGCTTTAAAATTATTACTTACATTTATCTCTTCAAATGCAATTAACTAAAGTTTGCATAGATGTATTTATTGTACTCTAAACATCATCTGTAGTAGAAATCTGAAAAAAAAACAATAGTTATTAACAGCACACATCATTTAACTAATAATTTACTATATTAATTTCCATCCTATCATTGACTTTCTTATTAGATTACTTTTATTATAAATGTTTTATTTCTTTATTAAAAATATGCTATAGGCAAAATTATTTTATTTAAACAAATCATTTATAATGAAGTAAATAAAATAATATTTGACTCATTATATCAGTCTTTCCAAACATTTTATCTTATGAATGTCTTCTATTTGTCTTTGCCCAAGTACATGAAATCTGAATTTAGATTGTTAAAAATTAATTTGAAATGTTGCAGTTTGATTAGTCTATTGTAAACATGTTTTCAAAAATTAAAATTGTCCAGACATTGATTAATTTGATTAACATTATAACAATATGACAATTATTAATTCCTATTGCACTAATGTTCTGTAATAATGTGATACATTCAAGAGAAACTTGCAGATAATTTCCAGTGCTAAATGGAGAAGCATCTGCATCTCTCACTGAAATGTATTCTGATAATATATTATAATTTATTATTCAACTAAAAAAATTATTATAATCCAGACTCAAAAATGAAATAACACAGACTGTAAATTTTTTTTTTCAAAGGCTATCAAATTGTTAAAATGTCTTTCATGTCTACTACAGGTGATTAGACTAATGATATTCTAAAAATAAGATCTGTTAGAGTGGCCTGTGGATTTACCATATTGATTCAATATTGTCTAGACAAAATTATAACTTGTGGGTTACTTTCATAACTTGATGCTGGTATGTGATTAATAAGTTTTACAAAAGACCTTCCATATATTGCAATTTTCATGCAATTGACTGTTCACTTTAATGATTTGAATATTTTGTCGACTGGTTTACATCTGCTAGCTAATATATTACACTTTATGTCTTGGTTGGCATAGCTATTTGCACTCACTGGCTGGATTAGCTGCAATGGACTTATTTTGGATAACGTATATTATACTTTATACAAATTTGCCAAGCAATTTACTCAATATATTTATATAATAAAAAGTATGTGGAATTATTATTTTGAATTAAAAATTAAACAAACAAAAAAATAAATTACAAGAAAAAAAATAAAGAAACACTTGAGAAGATTATAAAAATAAAAACTGAAAAAGAAAGAAAAAACATAAAAGAATTTAGGAAAAAAAATCCTCCATAAATCAATATATTTCTATTGTATGAATAAGTTTGTTGTTTTGTGAAACACTTCTAATAAATAAATAATAATAAAAATCTGAATAATTTATCTAAGGTTGACGAATATTAGATATTGCTAATAAAGCAATTGCAAAATATCAGAGCTAAAAACTGAATACTGATAATATATATGTGTTGGAAATGATGATCTGAACCAATTGACAAGTGCTAGTTTGGCACGAAATACGTATATTGGACATCATTTATTTTTTACACTGTGTGGATGTGTGTGTTCGTTGTATAGAATAGAGCAGATAGCTGAAGAGAGCTTGAGAGTCTATGTTCAAATCCCTTATATAAATACTATCATTGCACAAATATTTTTTTTCTATAAATACACGTGTATAATGAGATATTTGTTGTAAAAAAATGAATACAGTAGCATACATGATCAGAAAAGAAAATCAGCTGACATATATATATATATATATATACAATATCAGCTGACATATATATATATATATATATACAATATTGTATTGTAATATTTATCAACAGGATCAATGCACTAGATGATAAATTTGTCCAAATCTCTAGACTAGTTACTAACTTAAGCTTTTATCAGGGAAGAGAATAAATTTTAACTCAAATATCATAAAAGTCATCTTTATTAGTTTTGGAATATCTAAGCCATTGACCTGAGAATTAAAAACTAAAGTTTTAAATCTAAGTCAATTTAGGTTTGAGACTAGGCCAGCAACTGCACATTTTACTGTATTCTATAAATAATCACATAGTTTACTTCTTAAGACTTCATAAAAAGATTGAGTGAAGAAGCAGAGCTGGGGCCATGAGTCATGCATCTTGAGTTTTAGAATCCACTATTCTATTAACTATGCAATTATAATTACCTTTGACATTTTGGGAAAATGTTAACATAAATTAGGAAAACCACTGATGTTTTTGGATGCATTAATGAATGATTATTAATTTATCTTGTAAACATTGAACACAAGATTCAAATTACATATTTAACTAAACTTAAGTTAAACCTTCAAAAGGTA
>JAQFVV010006357.1:2809064-2835764 GCA_028023455.1 Epiperipatus broadwayi | reverse complement strand
GTCATAAATATATATATATATTAAACATTATATAGATAAATTTTGATGCATAAACACCTATCTTATTAATATTAATTTCAACAGAGATTATGTCCCATAATAATATGATTATAGTATGTTTTGAACGTTTATTGTCTATTTGTCATTTATTTTTCTTCTATTTATTGTTAATAAATTTTCAATTCATTTAAAACAAATAAGCTCTCTTTAGTTGTCATTCACTTTATAATGTAAAACTACTGGCTAATAATTTTTGACAGATAATAGTCATGTATTGACTTACACCATATATCTTTTTAGTTAACTATAAAGCTATGAACCTAATATTTAATACTAGACATATATATATATATATTCAAGTCAGTGAGGACATTTGATGTTTCAAAATGCATCAGAAAGCAAATATTTCACATAAAAAAGAAGCATTTATAATGAAGTCCCATGGGAAAAATTAATTCATTACTTTAAATTCAAAAAAATATAAAATTCAATTAAAAAAATAAAAGTTAAATTGAAAAAGTTAATTAATGTATAAACATTTTACTAAGCATATTATTAAAAAAAAGACTAACCTGTGAATTAATATAGTGTATAAAAACATTTTTCTAGGTACAACTGGGTCTCATTTTACACGATAGATAGGTTCCTCAGAAAATACGCGCAAAAGAAATTGCGCAAAAATAGACATAACTTACATTGAAAAAGGGGGGATGCGGTCTGTGATTTTTCAAAACTCGTGTAAAAGCAAAACACCAACGTAAAATTACTTTAAAATTCGCGCAAAAAAAAAAATAAGGAAATAAAATATGACTAATAAAAAATTTCAAATTTGAAAAAAATTGATACAAGACAAACTTTTTTTAACTATGTAACGAGCACAGACGTTCGTTACATTGTTTTTTTTTATTTATTAAACATGAAAGTAAATTGTTCGCATTTAAAAATTTTCTTTAAGAATTAAAAATTGAAATTAAATATCATCTTAAACTCGTATATATTAAATCGCACAGAAAAAAAAAATTATTAAAATAAAACTGTATTAAAAATAGAAAAGGAATTTTAAAAACAAAAACTTAAAAAGATTTAGAGATAAAAATATATTTTTGATTTGGAAAACAGGTTAATTAATCAGAAATGGAAATGATTGTTAATTAGTTAAATGTAAACCAGCCTTGGGCATTTAAATGTAAAAACATCGGTCAGATAGGAAAACAATAGAAACTGTTAGCAAATAAGAAGAAATCACTATGGAATCGGACCGCAGCGAAAGGACCATCGCATCGGTGATGTAATGTAAATTCAATCCTTCACATTAATATAAAAAGGACAAGTTTGGAAATTATTAGTTAGTTATTGATTATTACGATGTGACTATATGGATTAGTACGGAGTTGGAGGTGAAGGAGTTGACAGACGCACTGTCAATTCTTTCAGCTGTTAAAGAAAGGAGAAATGAACTATCGTTTTCTACATTGAGGACCAACTAAATTCAAAAACCTTCGAATGAATAAATAAAACATCGGCTAAATGTATACTAATATCTTCAGGACGGCGTGGGAATTCCCGTTCAAACTTACAAATGACAGATAAAGATGAACTGTTTAAAACCGTAAGAACTTTACAATTAATGAACATTAAGTTAAAAACTTTCATATTTAAAATAATTGCATTAGTTTCCTATCTGACTAAAGTAGTTAAAATGTTATTTGATGTATTTTTTATTTATTTGTTTAAAATCATTTCCATTTATTTAATTTTGTTCTTTAAGTTTATTTATGATTTCTGTTTTCCGATAAGTTAAATTATATAAAAGTTAAACTCAAGTCGGGCGTGAATGGCTGTATAGATTTGTAAAGTTATATTAGGGGAGGGTAATCTTAGGTTATTTGTTTCGTTGTTAAATTGGGTCAATGGATTGGATATATTGGTGTAGTTAGTAGATGTAGTCGGAGATTCGCTACTGGCAGAATCGCCTCATACGCCGCACTCTCCCATTTTGCCTATGGAAGGAATTATAAGACGCAGAGCGCAGTTCCTTTCTATGGAGTTTTTTTTTATTGCTCTTCTTGTCTGATAGATGTCATATTCCTATCAGATGAGGGTCAATGCCTTCTCTTAATCTTTTTGGTGCTGTTGTATTCCATATTACATTGAATACATCGATGTATCAGATGAATTGTTGCTAGTTTGACTGCGAATTTTAGCCTAAGGTTAAATAGGGATAGAATATTTTATTTTCAAATGCAAATCTATGTGGTCTATTCATACTTGACCCTAAATAAAAATGCATTAAATTTAAGTTGTTTATAGACACTTGCATGGATTGGTTATCGGTTAAGTATGTTTTGGGTTTTCATATTCGATCAAAATATATAGACATCCGATAAATAATGATACCTTACGGTGAGTATCTAAAATGTATTTATTCAGATGTCTTTTAAGTTATTGGTGACAATGCAAGTATCTTATGGTGAATACTATTGGGTTACATATAAATTTCCCTCCGCAATTTGTCAGTAATCAATAATTTTGTATTTTGATCGTTTATGTTTACTTTGGAATGTTTTTAACTGTGTAATCTATGTAACTGATCTATAGCAACATATTAAAACAAGCTTTTATAATCCCATCTGTGCGAACTTAATTAAAATGTAAACTTATAATATACTAGAAATTAAAAATGTAAATTAAAATCTAAGGTAAAGTTAAAAATAATGTTAAATGTTAAAATGTAAAACTAATTTAAAATAATTTTAAATCTTATATATATGTGCATAAATAAATGTTTGTATGTTAATTACTGGCAGTGGCTTCTTTTATTCCTCTTATATATATTGTAACAATTTCAAATTAATATAAGATTTGTAACTATTTATAAATTAATATATATAAGATTTGAAATTATTTAAATTAACACAGAAATACACCTCTCTCAGGTGTGTGGCATATTTCAATCCCTATTTGGCATGCCATTTGTAACTATAATTTGTAACTATTTTAATATGTCACATTTGTAACCATAATAAATATTTAGATAGGGGAAATTATTAATTATTAGATATATGCCTCTCCAATCTGTACCATATGTAACTATATTAATTCATCATAGCATAGATAAAGAAATTATAGAATCACTGTGCCACTTGAAAATATCAGCATTAAAGATTCTTGGTATTTATTTATATATTGGGGCAGTCATTTGAACAATAAAACATACTGGCCATTGTCATCAAATAAAAATAATATTAAATATAGCAACTGAATAAAAGTACCCACTGTGAAATTCCTGGAGTGCCTTATGCTTATCTCCAATACTAGGTTCTTCTAACAAAGAATCCTTCCTATTCTTCTTTCCAAATATATAAGACCATTCATGGTCATATGCACACACTGGTGCTATTCATGACAACTTATAAAAATATATATATTTCTATAAAACTAATATTATGAAGTTGGAAAGGGATGATATCACTCTTTATTCAGTTTAGCTAAGTACATGTGTTTTCCCATGAGCGCCACTAGATTGTTTTCAATCTAGATAAGTATCTGTTTATAGTGTACTTGAGTTCAAACTCATTCAGTACATTTTTATTACACATGACTTGGATGACTAATGAAAAAAAATGACATTCTTACATTTTATCTATATTGATAAAATTACAAGATCCCAATATTACCAAAGTTTATACTATAGATCAAAGATTCTTATAGACATTGCTAGCTCATTTACGTATATTGATGAACAGACATGTATAATCCTATTAATGGCTTCCAAACAAGCATGTGAAGACCATTATTGATATTGATGGCCATTTAACTAGATTATTTATCACAATAAAGGTAATAATGATGATGATGATAATAATATCATAATAATAATGATAATAATAGTGATATCATAATAATGATTATAATAGTGATGATGATACCAGCCATGGCTTATTAATAAACTCACAACAATAAATTCATCTTTATAAACTTATAGGCATCTATTAAAATTATCCTATTTCATACTGGGATTTAATAATACTAGTGGTGATGGTTGATCATCATGAATCTCTTTGCATAATATTCAATTTTCTATAAACCCCTATTTACTAAAATATATTCATTACGCTAAACATTAAATTTAATGATTATAATTTATTAATGATGATTGATGACGATCATAACTTTTATATAGTATTATTTGAAACATTTTTAACCAATAACATGATATCCATCTTTGATGAGGATGATCTAAACTCATGGACACAACACAATTTTAGCTTTCTATTGTTGAACTATAATTATCAAAATTTGGTTATTCTCAAGCATAATCCTTAAATACTTAAATATCAACATTCTAGTTTACCTATTATTTTGCGGACGCTTAATATTTGCAAGTGATTGCTCAATATATACAAATGGTAATACTTAATAACTGCGAGCAATGATGATGAATTAAAATGACAGAATTAAGACAAGAAAAATCACAATATTCTTAATAATAACTCGGAAACCAATTAAGATATATAATTATATTTTATTAACACTACTACTCTTTCTCTCCTTCTTTAAAGTCAAATCAACAATTAAATAAATGGCTTATTACCATATTAATTCAATACAAAAATTAATATAAAAAATCTATATAAGTATAAGCAAATAAATCTAACATATAGGTTTGTCATTTTTCTTGATATCTCAAAATAAGCTGACTTAAATCAATATTAGAAAAAAAATACATATTCTATAAATGCTTATTTAAGACTTTTCTTACTTATCATATCATAAAATAAATTTCAGGTGTAACTTGTATATGTTATTTCACTTCCATTCAAATGTAATGCCCTACTTTTCAATTTACCATTTTAAACTAATCATATATAACCTATTCTTTGATGTGTTTGGATAAGCAGTTACACATGCACGCATTCGGTAATGTTAACATATATGTTTAAAATGTATACCCATAAATTACATATATAAAATATTTTTTTCTGCAACCTTATAGTGAAAAAAAATAAAATACATGATATTAATTTTAATATGCAACAAGACAAAAAAAAAAAAAAAAACATTATAAATGCATATATTTATAGGTTGCTCATTATCATTAACAACTGAAGAACAATTAAAAAAAAACATTTCAACATTACAATATATAATATAAAAATAATAAAAAAAAATAATGAAAAATTTAAGTTTAAAGATTTAAACTGTGTTTGTGCTATGTTGTGTGATATTGCAAATAACTATAGATAAACAAGTCTTTAATGTTTCTGTATCAAAAAAGAAAATTGCTTTGACCAGTAAATTAAGGTTTACTTTTAATAGGCAAGAATAAAATCGGTTAAAGAAAGTTTATATTTACCCGTTTACTTTTTACTTCTTATTAATGTCCTGAGTTTGAATTTTCAGACTGCTTTTCTTTGCTGAACAACAACAACAACAAAAAAAAAATTATTGCAGATACTTTTAAGATAATGCTGAATCAATTGACTTGCTTATTTCTTCAATTCTATTATTATTCATTGTTGATTGGCTTCCTTCTACCATTTTAAAAAAAGTTATTATAAGTACTTTTGAATAAGTAGGTACCGGTGGATTTGCTTGTCTCTCTCCTTTTAAAAAAATAATTGCTGTTGACACTTTAGATGATTGAGGTAAACTAACAAAAATTTGATTCATGGCTTCAAACTTGGTTCTACATGGCTTTTATAAATTTTCTTTTCCTCCTATTTCCTCTTCTCCATTCATTCGAAGGTAATGAGCTTTTAATAAGCCAGGAACTAGAAACAAAGCATTCCATATAGCTTGTGTGGTTGGCTTCAAACTCTATCATTTTGTTGGTTATTACTTGATACATGACTTCATAGACATATCAGCGATTTTAACTCATTCTGTATTAATCAGGAAGCAGAAAAAAATGGTTTAGCAATGCAGAGGCATAGTATTATGCATAGCCAAATATGTTAATATCATATTTATATAATGGTTAATAACTTCTATTAAATTCAATCTTGTTCCAATGTTTTCCTCTCTTCTTTAATATTGCTGGAAATTGTTTATATAGACACACATCTTCATCTATATTGACTTTATACCAGAGTCTTATACTTCATTTCCTTTCTCAATTTTTAAAGAGTGAATAAAAAAAATCAAACCGCTTACTTTTCTCCTTTTTCCTATTTTAACATTAATAACAAGGAAGGACCGACTGAGTTGAGTCTCAAAATAATACTCACTGAGTTACATCTCACTTTAATAATAATAATCTGAGTGATCATCTCTCTAAAAAAAATTAATGACTAAGTGATCATCTCTCTAAAAAAAAGTTAATGACTAACTGATCATCTCTCTAAAAAAAAATTAATGACTAAGTGATCATCTCTCTAAAAAAAATTAATGACTAAGTGATCATCTCTCTAAAAAAAGTTAATGACTAACTGCTTAAAAAATTGTTTCAATCATTTATATCGCGAATTTCAACCAAAGAAAAAAAAACATCTGGAAACCTTATCTTAAAAAAAAAATCAAAGCTTCACAAGTTTGACATCGGTCACAATCAATAAAGACTTAAAATTGATCGCTATCGTTATCTACATCAAAGCACCTCTTTTGTAAAAATAATCTTAAGACACAGACAACAACAAACCTGGAATCTATAGCCATCAGAAATAGGTGTAAAAGCATCTTTGTGTTTGTACAGATGTATTCATTCTTTCACACGTGTACATTTTTTTATCTCCTAATCTAATAATCTCCATCGCCTTATTTTACACTTTTCTGATCTACTCTATTTTAATAAAACCAAAGTTAAATAATATGACAATTTATTTAATAAAACTATATATAATAAATCATTACCAAATATTATTACCCTCTACATAATGGTTTATTCATTAACTATCTATAAATTTATAATAATAAATACACATATATAAATCCTCATATATATAAAAGAAAATTTTTTTTAATTAATTAAATAATATATCTGTGTGTTTGAAATGAGTCATATACATACAATATATTCTTAGATTATCTTATTAAATCTCTGCTATTCCACTGAGCTAGTGACATGGGCTAACGACCGGAATCAAAATTTAAAAAAAAAAAAAAATTTTTTTTTTGACTTACATATCTGCCTACTTTATAAATTTTTTTAGGTTCAAATGCCTAGATGGCGCCCGTACTGCAGATTATGTGAAGTCACCTTCTCCGGATCATTACAACTGGCACCCAAAGTGGCTCTCGACTGGATAAATTCTAGTACCCGCAACGGATTGGCCGGGATCATTCCTCTTTTAAAAAGCGCACTGGCAACAACCAGAGTAAGTCGTAAGTCACTTTTCAGGGGAGAATCCCCATATCTCGTACCTTGTTTTCCAAAGCATAAGTCAGTAATGGACAGTTGAAAATTCCTGCCATTGTAGCTGCTTAGTCAAAGTCCGATCAAGAGAATCGGCAATCGTTTTCCAGGGCGTAAGTCGAAAATGGACAGTTGAAATTCCTGCCATTTGCAGCCACCTTTTCTTAGTCAAAGTCCGATCAAGAGAATCGGCAGCCGAAGCTTTGTTTACAAAAGATCCCTGTGCCACAAATTTAGTTTGTCCTCGTGGTCATTATCCAGGACGAACATTGTAAGCAATGTTACCAGCATAGAAAGAAGAAAAGCATAATTGGAGATTGCCCTTAGTATGGAAAGGAAAAGATATTAAAAAAAGGCAAACTTAGAAGGAATAATAAATTAATATTTAATGTTGTCAGAGATAAAATGGTCAAAAATGACGCATTTTACTCTCAAAAGGAAGGGCGGTGTAATGTACCTATATTGATATAGGCACATATAATTTTTATCTAAAATTATTATTAAAGTAATCTTTCGTAAAAAAAAAACAAAATTAAATGTTGGAGAGTTTATTGCAGCTTATTTTCGAAAAAGATAAGAATTACATAGTTTTTTTTTAGTATTCATAAAAATATAATTTGAAAAAGTTAAAACATACCAAATCTCTTTTCATTCAATTTTAATTAAAGAAAAAATAATGTTAAAACTAAATAGTAAATTGTATTAAAAATATATGTGCGTATATATGTACATTTGTAAATATATAAAATGTATGTGAAAGTTAGGGAAGATTATCATTGAACAAAACATGGCAATGGCTATTAGATATTAATTAATATAAAACAATACGTTTTTGCATGGCTATTACTAATTAAGCAATCTTTCAAAACACGTTTATCAAAGGATTAGTTGATAAGGAATTTGACAACAGATCTTTGCCGGAGATATCAGAAAGACAACACGTTGCAGATATAAATAGACCTTTTTTATCGGACAGTAATTCATTCCACAAATTAATTGAGTTGAGACCATCAGTTCACAAAGTTATTGAGAGAGTGCAGTTCGGAAATTAATTGAGTCAGTTAAGAAACAAAATGCAGTGCTGAGAATATTTTGGAACGCACGTTCACCTCCAGCCCAGATGACCGAGAAAACAGCAGATCTGCCCGTGAAATAATGTCAGCTTAACATCTTAGAAAATCTCCGTCAGTATCTATTTGTCTCCGATAGCAATAATCGTGAAAATCAGGAAACTCAGCAAAGAAACGTCCTAGCCGGCTGGTAAGCATTTGTAATGGAAATATCCTCACTGAAAGCAGCCTCCAAAGAACAAAATTCTACGTCAACATTCAAAATCCTAGGTAAAACATTTGCTTATTTTCATTTATACTGTAATAGCCATTGCATTTCATTAATTCGTGCGAATCCTCCAAGAGTCTAATTATATGAACTCGATATCATACATAAATGAACTATTGATGTGTGTGATTAAATTTCAAATGATATGTAATACTTTAATATTTTTATGTGTGTGCATGAGTTAATATGTGCGTGATCCTTATATCAATATTATTAGTTAAATTAGATAAACACCAGTGTTTTGTTATGAAAGTAAACAAGAATATTTAAACTAGTTTAGAAATGTCAATTTAAAATATGCGTGTGTTTTATTAGAATTATAAAATGTTTAAATTTAGAAAATAAATGTTAGTTAATAAATTATCTTTAAAATTAAACTTTATTTGTCGATCAATTCTTTTTAACAAACTCTTTATCAAGTCTTTTAACCACTAATTAAGTATAATCTATTAGTGATTACAAACAACTGAGCTAGTCGTGGATTTAGGCATTGAGTTAGAGGCCATTGCTTAAAGTGTGTTATTTATTCATCCTTGAATAGATAGATGGCACCCTGTAGTGCAGTTTACGTTAAGTGTTATTGCTCCGGATCGTTACAACTGGCTTTCCCAACTCGGGCCGATCTTTAATAAACCACAAATACCCTGAGCAAATTTTGTCAAAATGAAATATTTTTATCTGTTTACATAAAGTCGTATACTTTAAATCTGATAAAAGCACTGGCAGAAAGAAATAGCACATATATTAAAAACCAACAGAAAGATATAAATAATTTTAAACTGTATTTTGTTAAAAAGAAAGTCAAAAGGTTGCAATTGATATGTTTTTTTTTTGTTGATATATATTATGCTTTTATGTGTATAGGTGCGCACAGCCACGTAAGTTTATGATCGAAATGTGGTACCTTACGATGAGCACCGTTGGGAATTTATTTCAGTGTAATCCTATTTAAGCATTTTAATCAATCATAAATAAGTTGATGGTATTTATAATTGTGCTGCAAATATACACACATAAACCCATTATCTTTCAAAATATATTTACTTCAATGCAACCTTCCTAAATAATTTAAATAATTTGCTTGTATGCCGTGAGTAAAAATAAAATGTATAAAATAAAATAGAATTCTCGGGAGGAGGAGGTGTAAACGTAAATGGTCCATAGGAAAGCGATAGTAAACATGTTTTTTATATATAGACTTTATACTAACCGAATGTTTGTAAATTTTGTTAATCGTGTACCGTAATTACTAACCCTGAGCAAAATATATATTTTTTTTTTGATCATTTTTTTTAAGCAACTTTACTGATATGTAACGAGCACAGACGTTCGTTACATTGTTTTTTTTTTTGTTTATTAAACATGAAAGTAAATTAAAAAGTTCGCATTTAAAAATTTTCTTTAAGAATTAAAAATTGAAATTAAATATCATCTTAAACTCGTATATATTAAATCGCACAGAAAAAAAAAATTATTAAAATAAAACTGTATTAAAAATAGAAAAGGTATTTTAAAAACAAAAACTTAAAAAGATTTAGAGATAAAAATATATTTTTGATTTGGAAAACAGGTTAATTAATCAGAAATGGAAATGATTGTTAATTAGTTAAATGTAAACCAGCCTTGGGCATTTAAATGTAAAAACATCGGTCAGATAGGAAAACAATAGAAACTGTTAGCAAATAAGAAGAAATCCCTATGGAATCGGACCGCAGCGAAAGGACCATCGCATCGGTGATGTAATGTAAATTCAATCCTTCACATTAATATAAAAAGGACAAGTTTGGAAATTATTAGTTAGTTATTGATTATTACGATGTGACTATATGGATTAGTACGGAGTTGGAGGTGAAGGAGTTGACAGACGCACTGTCAATTCTTTCAGCTGTTAAAGAAAGGAGAAATGAACTATCGTTTTCTACATTGAGGACCAACTAAATTCAAAAACCTTCGAATGAATAAATAAAACATCGGCTAAATGTATACCAATATCTTCAGGATGGCGTGGGAATTCCCGTTCAAACTTACAAACGACAGATAAAAATGAACTGTTTAAAACCGTAAGAACTTTACAATTAATGAACATTAAGTTAAAAACTTTCGTATTTAAAATAATTGCATTAGTTTCCTATCTGACTAAAGTAGTTAAAATGTTATTTGATGTATTTTTTATTTATTTGTTTAAAAGCATTTCAATTTATTTAATTTTGTTCTTTAAGTTTATTTATGATTTCTGTTTTCCGATAAGTTAAATTATATAAATGTTAAACTCAAGTCGGGCGTGAATGGCTGTATAGATTTGTAAAGTTATATTAGGGGAGGGTAATCTTAGGTTATTTGTTTCATTGTTAAATTGGGTCAATGGATTGGATATATTGGTGTAGTTAGTAGATGTAGTCGGAGATTCGCTACTGGCAGAATCGCCTCATACGCCACACTCTCCCATTTTGCCTATGGAAGGAATTATAAGATGCAGAGCACAGTTCCTTTCTATGGAGTTTTTTTTTATTGCTCTTCTTGTCTGATAGATGTCATATTCCTATCTGATGAGGGTCAATGCTTCTCTTAATCTTTTTGGTGCTGTCGTATTCCGTATTACATTGAATACATCGATGTATCAGATGAATTGATGCCAGGATGACTGCGAATTTTAGCCTAAGGTTACATAGGGATAGAATATTTTATTTTCAAATGCAAATCTATGTGGTCTATTTATACTTGATCCTAAATAAAAATGCATTAAATTTAAGTTGTTTATAGACGCTTGCATGGATTGGTTATCGGTTAAGTATGTTTTGGGTTTTCATATTCGATCAAAATATATAGACATCCGATAAATAATGATACCTTACGGTGAGTATCTAAAATGTATTTATTCGGATGTCTTTTAAGTTATTGGTGACAATGCAAGTATCTTATGGTGAATACTATTGGGTTACATATAAATTTCCCTCCGCAATTTGTCAGTAATCAATAATTTTGTATTTTGATCGTTTATGTTTACTTTGGAATGTTTTTAACCGTGTAATCTATGTAACCGATCTATAGCAACATATTAAAACAAGCTTTTATAATCCCATCTGTGCGAACTTAATTAAAATGTAAACTTATAATATACTAGAAATTAAAAATGTAAATTAAAATCTAAGGTAAAGTTAAAAATAATGTTAAATGTTAAAATGTAAAACTAATTTAAAATAATTTTAAATCTTATATATATGTGCATAAATAAATGTTTGTATGTTAATTACTGGCAGTGGCTTATTTTATTCCTCTTATATATATATTCTTAGATTATCTTATTAAATCTCAGCTATTCCACTGATCTAGTGACATGGGCTAATGACCGGAATCAAAATTAAAAAAAAAAAAAAATTTTTTTTTTGACTTACGTATCTGCCTACTTTATAAATTTTTCTAGGTTCAAATGCCTAGATGGCGCCCGTACTGCAGATTACGTGAAGTCACCTTCTCCGGATCATTACAACTATAATATTTAATTTTATTCAAAATAATATATTTTTATGCATAATTTACAGTACAATAATTTACATTTTTTATACATGTTTTAATTATTATTGTTATTTGCCGAAAAACACGTTCGTTTGCAAACTGGTAAAAAATCAAATTTTTCACAAGAGGGAATACAACTAGCGCCAACTTCACACTCATGTTATGTCAATGGTTTTCTGGTGACAACATAATTAGTAATTATTCTTTGAGATGATGATTTTATTAATTGTTTGTGAAACTAACAACTAAAACTTAAATTCTTATTTTTGTCTTTAATTTTTTAATTTTCAATTCCGTTTAAAAATCAAATTTCACATCACATTAATTTCAAGTCGCTGTAAATAATTTTTAAATTGTTAATTACAATTAAAAATCAGATTTTAATTTTTAATTGTCAAATTTAATTGTGCCCACTGCTATTACTCACTTTTTAAAAATAAACTTGTGGACACTAAATGATTAATAATTGATTACATTCTTTTTTAAAAAGCAAAAACAGAATGTGATTTAAAATGCAAAATTAACACGCACAATGTTTGAACAAATTTACATTATAATCTTGTAAAATTTAATGTGTGTATACATAAAATGTGGAAATCATGATTTTAATTTCATTATTGCATAAAATCTTACTATTATAAAGCACTGAAAATATTGAAATTACTAAGATGAAAGTCAAATTCCAATAATGTGCTATTACTTTCAATATAACTTAAGTGTGCGAAATTTATTATTTAAAGTAATAGCGCATTATCGGAGTTCGACTTCCAGTGAAACATGAATCGCGTAACTTCAAAATCGTGTTAAATAAGTCCATGTAAAAAGAGACCCAGGTGTATAATTTAATATATATATATATTCATTCTAATATTTTCATAGATAAATGATGACTTCATATTATAATTATTTTCAGGATATTCCATGTAAAAAAATAGAATTCATCAGCTATTTATTCTCATATAAAATTAACTAATCATAATATCAATTTTGATAAAACAAATATTCTAGTAAAAATTGAACAATGTGACCAGAGATTGCTAAGAGAAGCTATAGAGATTTTTAAAAGGCCCAAGAGTTTGAATGAAAGGTGTGAATTAAAAAAAAATTAACAACATTTGAAAGAAGCTTATTGGAAGACAAACTACTTTTTCAAATTTCTCAACCAATAGAATTTAAACATGATGAGAAAGAAAAAGATAAAGATAATGATTTAAAATCTCACATGCATTCCTATGATTTGAGAAAGAGAATACTCCGAGGAAGGTACTTGCTATTGTACTGAAACGTCAGCTATTTAGCTATTTTAGTACATTGAATATTTCAAAAATAATTATATTATGAAGTCATATATATATATATATTTCAATAATAAGCCACAATTTTGCAAGAGAATATTTCCTGATTTATGATTCATTAAATTAAAACATGAAAAAAAAGAAACTAATAACAAAGTATAGTAATATCTTTTATTAGTCATTCATTAGACTAGAGTATCCAATAATGAATAATATTTCTGTACTATAATTTTTCATCATATCACTCACACAAGTTAGGGACTGGTTTCTATCCACTTTGTGGAGGGATGTAATTATAAACATTTGGCCAAAGATATCTGAAAAGATCTATGATCTCCAAAAAGCACATTTCATGCTGAACTAGCATCGTGAGGATTATAGATTTTTTCATTTGTATTTGATCGTATGTCTATAATTATATCCATCCACAAGGTGTTAAAAGTAGACAGAAATCAGTCCCTATCTTGTGTGAAAGTGGTATTGTGAAAATCACCCTACAGAAATATCCATTATTGGATAATCTCTAGTCTAATGAATGATTAATAAAAATGATTAATATACTTTCATAAAGTGATTTGTGTCAAAGTTGTCAGGGCAGCACACTTGATACTTATCAATTAAACTGTGGTAATTTTCTATATATATATACTGAAGCAGTAAATCTTAGTTTAAGATTGTGCTTCATGTTTCTACCTACTAACCTGTATTCAAACCCCTATATCCCAATCCCGCTCCTTTTGTTGTGTATATATATTTCATGTATATATTTGAGATGCGCGCCTAAATTATAAAATTTAATGTTTCAATAACATGTTTTAAAATTATTATTAATTCTTTTTATTAATTATTAGTTCTTTTTTATTAAAATATTATAGATGTGGCTCAAATATATATATAGGAGCAAAACTTACTAACAAAATATTGATGTTTTTAAATATTTATTATATGTCATTTTTAGCTTTTTCTTTTTAAATTGCTTGTTTTTCTATTAAACTGTATATTTTTTTATAAAATCCAATATGGAAGATGTGACTGTTGTTAATTGTCCAAAAATAATTAAGGGTTGGAAGCACTATTGTTTTAATCTGGGGTAGGTATTTTTAATTAAAGTTTTACTTAAAAGGGGATTAAGATTAGAGATACTTTTGTTAAAAAACATGTTGTCAAATCTATTTCTAATCTGGAAATAGATTTGAATTTATTTTTGGACGTTATCTTACAATTGCATCTTCAAAAACAACTGATAAAAGAAAAAGTATAAAATGACTGAATTTTGAATCACAGTGAAGATTAGCTACTGTAGTCAAAATGATTGTTAACATTGCGGTGAAACTTAAAATGATGTAGCAGTAAATCCACCACTCCTCAGCAGCCTCTGCCGCTACCGTAATATCCTGCTGCACTGAAATGAAGAAAGGTCTAAAAAGAACTTTAGAATGCTAATAGAAGTTTTCTGCCACTGAAGTACTTGCATTTCAATTGCCGAGCACATGCAACTACTAAATTGGACTCTTAAAATTGCAAGGTAAATTATTTCAAACCACCACCATTGAAACTAAATCTTGCCTAATTCATCTATCAAGATTTCTTCTAATATGTGATTTAACTTTATTTTGTAACTTTATGTAAAATGTAAATTGCTCTCAAATGATTTATTTAAATTTAATTCTATCTCATATGCTCTAACCTTCTTTAATTTTTGGTGCGGTCATTTATTTATTAATTGATTTTATGTATGCTTTTAATTTTAATGTGCCAATATCAGCAACCTAGCAAACTTAATTTCTAAAATCCTTTTTGTCTTTCAATTAAATCTCCATTATTAAGTTTTTATTAATGTCCCCTTTAAATATATATAATGCATTATGAATTAATATGTTTGCCAGTTTGTTTTTACGAACCAACATTTTATGTTGGTTTATAATAAAATATATTTGTTTAACTCTGGATTTTTTTACCTGGGGAAAATACAGAACTCAAGCTAATTAACGCTTTGAAATCTTATAAAATATTATTTATTTAATTCTAAAAAAAAGGTGACTTAATTGTTATATATATATATATAACTGCTAGTTATTTTTTTTTTATACTCTTAAAATATATGCTATGTATTCCAGTTATTGTAAAATCCACAAAGGTGGAATTGAATTGTTTTAAATAGTGGGAAAGGGAAGGGGGTGAATCTTAGTGTCTCTTTTACTTAATCAAATCTTAACGTATATTTTATTAATTTGAAATCTAAATCTTGTTTCTTTTACTAGGTAAAATCTTAACGTATATTTTATTAAATGAAATATTCTCTCTCTATATATATATATATTATAATTGCATGGCATATTATAGTATTCAAACAAGGGTCATTTATTTTAAAGCAGTAAAATTTATTCAATGTTGCGTTTCTGACATTTAGCCAATCTTCGTGTTTATATATACGTGCTTCTAATCTTTTAATCTGGGGGTTACGACAAGTTCGAACCCATAGATTTCTTTTTGTATCTTGTTCCATAAATAGTTGAGCTATCTGTAACCACATTTATTCTGTATAAAATGCCTCTGGCGGTAATCCCGTAAGTTTGGCACACGCTATGCATATTCACTTCATATAGATAAAAGGCCTCTTGCATTGGTTATACCAGCAAAAGTCTGGGCCATGCCATGCCTATCTACTTTTCTCTAAGCACTACCCAAGAAGGGGGTGTGAGATTTCGTTTTTCATCCAGAAGCACGACCTTTCCTCTTAGTTATTTTTAGGCTATTATGTCAGCACCACAAACTTCTTCGTATTATTATTATTTCTTTTGCTTCATGACCCAGTTTTAATGCTCTAATATTAAAATTAAGCTTTGCTTAAAAGATATATATAAATGCCAATTACTTCTATTTTATTAATTAAGTTTATTTCAATCATATACAATCTCACCATCATAATTTATATATCTATATTTAATATAGGGTATATGAGCACAGACTTTCACAAGACCCACCACTCTCCACTCTATCTAATAACACTAATACACTCAAGCACATATATGCTGAAAAGATAAATAATCACCAATGTACGTATTTCATGCTAAACCAGCAATCATCAGTTGGTCCAGATTACGTTTCCAACACATATATACTATAAGTGGTCAGATATATATTAAGATAGACAATCTTCATACTTTAATGGACTGGCTCCAATCTACTAAACACTCCAACTTTTCAACCGTCCATCCAATTGAAAATCTGAAGATGGAATGCTCGAAGGTCACCCTAAGGCCGAGATTCTTGTCACACCCATGTTGATCCAAGGTCAGTCTGAACCCCACATGTACAGGACATAATCCATTAAATACATATGCAAGGATGGGCAGACATCTCTATAATGTAATAACTGAAACACAGGCTTAATACATATCATGTGTCTATATATGTAATATAGGGTATATGAACACAGACTTTCACAAGACCCACCACTCTCCACTCTATCTAATAACACTGATACACTCAAGCACATATATGCTGAAAAGATAAATAATCACCAATATACATACACTCAAGCACATATATGCTGAAAAGATAAATAATCACCAATATACATATTTCATGCTAAACCAGCAATCATCAGTTGGTCCAGATTACCATCTACCACACATATATACTATAAGAGTTCAGATATATATTATGATAGACAATATTCATACTTCAATGGACTGGCTCCAATCTACTACACACTCCAACTCTTCAACCGTCCATCCAATTGAAAATCTGAAGATGCCTTGGGGAAAATAAAGCGTTCACCTTACTATCATTAAAATAATTTTTCATTAAATATTTTGGTCATCTAATCAAATGTCATTTTCAAATATAATCAAATGTTTTCAAATGTATTTTATTTATTTTCACAACCGTAATGGTGTGAAAATAAATTAATCTCATATCTGTAATGAATCCCAGAATGCTCCCTGAAATAATGCTAGTCACCATGTTTCAGAACCGTAATCCAAAGCGTTAATAGCAATAATATGTAATTCCTTTTATTAACTGATTGGCATCTTAATATTGGACCCACCAAAGATGTGTGTTTATTTGTAATATATTATTTAGCTAAGAAAGAGCATGAGAACTATTAGCGTGAATGACACTATGTAACCGCTTGCTCATTCACGCATACACTAATGCATATAATTAATTTATAAATGTATAATAATTTGTCAGTATATTAAACTATATTTTATTGTCTGACTTATTTGAGTAGTTCGAATTCCTTCTTTTTCTCCACTTCCAAATGTACCGCCTAGTTGATATATGTGTTAGTTTAGTCATAGTCAATAGATATCTCATTGTCTTCTCCACTCTCTTAGTCGGACGGATTTAAAATTAATTCTCATGTGCCATCACTATTATGTTATTCATTAGGTGTTTGATCTGGAGCTTAGAAAGTGGGTTCGAATCCAGGTTGGTCCCTGACCTAAATCTTGGGCTGGACTGGGTTTGAAGTACATTTTGTGAGTTCCAGCTCATGTTAGATGGATAAACATGTTTTGACCGGTACAATACTGAACAATGATAAAGGTATCTATCAGAGATTGTGATCTGGGCCAACTGATGAGAGCTGGTTCAGTATGAAATGTGCATCTTAAATATCATAGATCTTTTTCATGTCTTTCATCATATGTTTATAATTACATCCCTCCTCAAGGTGTTAAAAGTGCAGTACCTTGTGTGAGAGTAATGTGATGAAAATTGCACTGCAGAAATATTATTCATTATTGGATAACCACAAAATATATTTTAAAATGTAAACCAACAACACTTTTTAAAATTTATTTTTGAGCCCTTTACATTCTATTATCAAAGTTTTTTTTGTAATATTTAAATAATAAAACATATATCTTTTTTTGCACTACTGTTAATTTTTTTTTAATATACAGTTGATTGAAGTTTTAATATGTAAATAACTAAATCTTTATTTCCAATACTATAAAGGTATATATTTTTATGTTTATGATAAAATCTGCAATTAACCTGAATATCAGAAACAAATTACAAGATTATTGATCTAAAATTGAGTAAAAGGATATTTTAAACTTATGTTTAATAATCTTTGATCATATGCAATTGCTTATCAAATCTCTTGCATGGTAATATTTTGTTTTCCTGGTGGCACTTTTTGTAATTATTTGGCATTTGCTTTTAACATTAAACCATTACTATATATTGGACTTGATTTGTTAGAAATCTATGTTTACAAATAAAAAAACATTCTAAAATATTATATTTGAACTTTGCAAATATTGAAAAAATGAGTTAATAATAAGTAACAAAGGATGTTTTTATCATTCAATAATCAAAAGGAAAATTATCTAAGTGAGCTACTTCAGAAAATCAATGAAATCTTTTTTAATTAAAATTTGATTATAAAACACCATTCAATAAATATTAATCTCTGATAAATCTATCAAATTCTGTTTTAAAACATTAAAATTGCTTTATAATTTTTAAAATATATTAAAATGTCCTATCACAGTATCAGTAATAACATCAGTATAACAAGGCATTGTAGACATAACAACTGCAGTTTTCTTAGGGTTATTTTTTAACATTTTCATTGAATTAATCTCAAAACAAATAAAATATTTAGTTTCAGGAAGACAGGGACGATTGTCCCCTTACCTTTACATTTTTTATTCAAGGTAAGTCGGTTTTAATCATTATATATTATGGAAAATGATAATATAATCGATAACTCTCAAAATAATGTTAGCCCCGATCTCAGCATTGAATCTAACAATGCAGTCATCGGTCATAAATTTTATAGCCTTAGATCTAATCTAAATGCATCTAAACTAACTTCTACAACATATAAAAACCCACAAACCAATAAATCAAAAGAAAACATCATCGCAAATATCAACAAAAGTTTAGAAAATATTCAACTTACCCCTAATATAAACAATAGCATGAATATCTCATCAAGCAAAACTATTGAAATCCTTAAAAATACAAGCAAAAACCAATCATCTCCTCTCCGAAGACTTTACGCACTCTCAGAAGACAATAATGAGCAATTCCCTTTGCCCAATAATTCCCTGAAAACGATATCTGAAAATAATAGACAAAATTACCAACAAGATGATTTTAGCGAATTTTTTAAAGTTAAAACTTTTCCACCAGAGGTCGACAAAACCAGTGCTGTGACACTACAGTTTGTCAACAGTAAATTTAAAAATCAAAAAGAAGAAATAAATTTTAACTGATAAATCTCATTCCAAATCAAACAAAGATTATAACACAGAACAATCCATTGCTACATCAGCCAACTTACAATCTAAACCAATTTCCTCAATACCAATATTGAAAAATTCCTCTATGTACACAAATATCGTAAGGTCTAAAAATTCTGAGAGCATCTCCGAAAATATTAAGGCTGATAATTTCAATGAACTATATTTGAATATCTCAGAATTAGACATAGAACAAGAATCAAACACTCTGGAAAATGTCTCATTTAATATAAACAATCTTAATGACGACATGTACCTTAAAATAAATAACGATTTCAACAAAACGATTCCTAACACTATATAAATCATTTGCAAACTACTAGTGATAAGTCATTAATCTTAGCCATAACAAATCAACAATGTGCCTTATAAATGTTCCCTCTAGAACAACTATATAGTCTAATCAATCAAAAGCAATTAGGCAGAGGCATTCACATGATCCTTAATCATCCCAATGACCGCTATGTTATCGTTGAGTTTAAAATGTGGGCGGACCGTATGAACTTTAAAAACAACTACAGATCTTTAGGAAATTATATACTATGCTCCATAGATATGAACCGTCCAATTACACTATCTGGCAGAATTCAAAACTGCCTTGCCCACTTAAAAGAACAAGAACTACAAGACATCCTTATTAATTATGGTTCAGTTAGCAAATTTAAACACCTATTAAACCCTCACTTTGAAGAACAAATCCTGTCCAATACAGTTATCTTCACACTTACATTAAAGAAAAACATTACACCCACTGACATACCCACCATTATTACTGCAAGAGGCTCTCCTATGGTTTTGACGTTCAGGGGAGTACAGCCACAATGTTTCTTCTGCCTTCAAAGAACACACCTCATTAAAGATTGTGCAGCAAGAATTTGCACACACTGTGGTATTAAAAAGAATAAAGTTCACAGATGTCCTGGTAGATCTATTAACAAGGCTATCACATCCTTAAATAGACAATCACCACATGGGCCTAATTCAAACAGCAACTTCACAAACCAGACAATCTGATTCAAATAAATCCTCCAACAAACCCTTTCACATCCAAACCTATCTTTCAAAATGAAAATATTCAAGAAAGAACAAATGCCAACCTCTACACTAATAGTAGTGAATCAGAGAACCAAGCAATAACATATACTACTCCTAAACCAATCACTCAAACCAATAATACTCAAGATCATACGATACATATAATAATTCCCGAGAAACAATATTAGGTCAAACTCTTTCCACAAAAGAAGACAATATGACCATACCATCTGAGAGCAAGGAAAACCCAGGCGATGAAGAAAATACACTTAATAAATTTCAAAACAATTCATCCATAACAACTCCCACCCAGCTTAAAACCATTGATACATCATCATTCATGACAGCTATGTCTAGCAAACCTAAACAAAGTGATCCACAAACTGTCCTCAATTCTTCAACTACTACAATAATTAACCATCCAGATGAAAAGACTTATCAAACACTTAACCCAAAAGTCAGCATAATTAATGTTTCACAACAGTTACAGCAAACCGAAAATGACTCGGGTCTAAAATTTAAACCAAATTCTTATAACAATAAAAAAACACTTTTATCAAAAGAACAGGAAAAAGAAAACAACACTATTAAACATCATAACCCTCAAAAAACTGACACAACAAATACCCAAAATACAAATAAGAAAATTAAAAGAAAATCAATTCGCTCAGATAAATCAAGCTCTGATAATGACAGCTCCCATCTGATACCTTACTCACCACCACCCTCTAACAAACAAATTTCAGATATATCCAGCACAAAGCTTCGCAAATCCATAGAAAAAAAGAGGAAAACCATGGATCCTACAACCATCGATACCATTGATCCATCTGATGAATCTCAGACAGATTACACTACTTCATCAGACATCGAAGACTTCATGGATGCGTTTCCTCAACCAACAAATATATCACCAATCCATCCACAAGTTCAATCACAAGATTCTGATTGCCAAACAACATCAGACCTCATTAACATGGAGATGTCCCACATTGACTTGGTACACTTTGCTGAGGACGGTTTGGATTAATCTATCATGTTCTGCAAAATTGCTGGCATTCGCGGTATCAACTCAATTGATAGAGTTCTAGCTATTAAAAACAGGCTCTCGCTCTGCTCTCCTCATATACTTCTTATGGGTGAAACTAAATATCACCATAAGACTGATCATAAAATACTATCTCTTCTCTCAGCTTTTGGATTTACTAGATTTTCCATAGGCCATTCTGCTTCAGGTGGAGTCGGTATTCTTCTCAGCAAGTCAACACCACCAAACAGTTTTAGCATTCTATTCCTAGATGCCATTATTATTATCATTGAAATAGACTATTGGGGTTATCCGATTATCATAGCTTATATATATACAGCCAAAGACACCTCTCAATATCTAAAAATAATCCATATCCTAAATGCCATCAACGCTAACAGAACCTCCCCTACTATTCTTCTGGGAGACTTTAACATCACATACAATGACTTCAACAAGAGATTTTTGCATCTAATAAATCGCATATTAATGTGTGGAGAGGGCTTCTTCCCTCCCGAAGCCTACTCTTTCTGTACTAAAACTAAAAAGTCCCTGATTGATTTGGTTTACTACACCCCAGACCTCCATTTCAACCTTGATGCAGCCTTGGTCCCTGTTGCTTTCTCTGATCATATGGCTCTAATCTTACAACTTACACCTATTTCAATTCCTACACCTATTGATGGACCTGGTAAAACCATGCGCATGATCACCCAATCAAATATGACCGAAGCGATAGTGTCTGAGGCATACATCCTTTTCCAGAAAATAAACATCCTTTCCCTTCCTGCTGAGGAAGGCTGGTTTTCCTTCATCGGAATACTACAGTCCATATTAAATCACCACACCATGAAAATCAAAGGACCTAATGGCCTTCTAAATGACCTAACAGACATTAATATACAACTTCAAGCATCACAGCAAAATTTCACAAATACAGAAAAAATTATCTTCCTTAAAAATCTCTACAAAATCAAGCAAAAGTCCCTTGCAGAATATATATCCATCAGAAAAGCCAAATGTTTCTTAGCACAACAACACTGCTGGATGAGAGACTACCTCAGATGGGCACTGGGTACAATAAAAAACAAATCACTCCCTTATCCATTAATACTAATGGAACCAATCTCATTGGCTTTCCAATGATGCAGCACATCAGCAAACAATTCTGCCAATTAATGCAAAAAGATGGAGCTCCTCCTATAAACAGCTGGTTGGATGCTGGTGACCCCGGCGAACATGGCATCTCAGAAATCCAAATCAAAAAGAAGATATATCTCCTGGATGGCGTTCATCCTGGCCTTCATGGCATCCCAAATTTCCTTCTCAGTCAATTCACTGTGCCAATTATTTAAAAAATGATTGATCACCTAGCCTCCGGCAACAAAAACATAACAGATCTTTACCCAGTGGCATTCGTGCCTTTTATTAAAAAAGAAAAACCACTAAATGACATTAACAGTATCCGGCCAATTTCCATGACCCCATTACTTATTAAGATAATTGAGTCAGTCATTAAAGATCAAATCCAAACTCAAATTCTTAGCCATATCTTGTCAAACCAATATGGAAAAAAGGGATCATCAACCTCGCATGCCATGTCCAATGTAACTGCACTCTTCAATTACATCAGAGTTCATCGTAAATCAAAACCTATTGCTGTCCATCTGGATATTGCGGCAGCATTTGATTCAGTCCAGATAAACATCCTCCTGGATATTCTGTTGGAATGTGACATTCCAGCCGGGATTGTTCAGATGGTCAGCAATCTGCTCAACAACAGAGAGATTTTCCTCTCTCTTGATGGCAAGATCACACTAGGCTTCAAGCCATACAAGTCGATCCCTCAAGGATCTCTGCTAAGTGCCCTTTTCTTCACAGCATACATCAACCCTTTTCTGATGTATATAGAAAAAAACCTCCCTGGAATATTCCTTCCCTCTCTCAATAAAAACTTCAATGTATTTGCATATATAGATGACATCATGGTTGTGCTTCCCACCATTAAATACCTTCCCCATCTCATGAACATCTTAAACAGAAATACAGTGAAACTTGGCCTACAAATAAATTTTAACAAATCTTCCATCTGAAAGATAATGTCTGGTAAACAAATTAACTCTCCCTTTTCTGCAAAACCCCAAAGATACCTAGGTTTCCCAATCTTCAAAACTTCAACTGCAATGGCAAGAGAGATTCAAGGTGCAATCCTTCAATCAACTGAAGCCATCACCACTTCACTCTCTAGAATATACCTTTCATTATATGGAAAGGTTGGCCTCCTCAACATGATCATAATGCCAAAAATTTCATATTATCTTCCATTCGTAAAAATGTCTAAACAGTTTCAAAATAAAATTAATCGATTGTGCACCAAACTTCTCTGGAGAGGAAGAACAGTTGCTATTACCTTGCGAGGTATCCAACGACCACGCAGGTTCAAACCCACAACACTCTACTTAACCTGACCCTCTCCTGCGGATACTCCAACATTATTAAAAAAATTACACCGACAGATCATCCTCCGCCCTCTTCCAGTTCATGGATAGCATCCCTAATAGACCACCTACAACTCTATAACCCAATTATGCCCTTTAACCTTAACCAAAAAATCACCTTATGGGAAGCATACAATATAATCAACTATAATCAACAACCCATTAAAACCAGCCTAAAAGTAACCAACCAAAGACTCATTACTCACTTCAAAAGATGGAGTCTGGAACCCAAATTCCTTGACTTCATCATTAAAATAAATGTTAATGCACTTCCCATGAATTTGTTTCTTTATCATCGAAGAGGTTTTACCAGCATTGACGCTATATGTGGTCTGTGTGCTCATTAAGATGAAATCATAGACCATATTATACACCGGTGCCCAAGACTTAAAACACTGAAAGATAGAATTATAATAAATTCCAACATAAGACCTGATATGATTTTCTCACTTGAAAATGCCATTCATAATGGATTTTTTTCAATAATAAGGCTTTCTACCTTTGTCCTTTATTCCATATGGATAGTGAGATGCAAAACTCTCATGGAATTACCCCCGCCACAAATCATACCATTGTTTTATCAAACGCTCAAAAAAATCAAGAAATGTGACCAGCTCCTTGCCTCCAATAAAGTCTTTGATGACACCTGGTCTTTAACTGCTCTGTCCTTTTCCTAATTATCAACTCCCACCTACCCAGCATTATAGAATAGGCAATTCTAAAAGAAAATATTCATGTTTATATTAAAAATGCTAATACCATTAAACAAGTTCTTAGAATCTCTTCAATATACCTAACCACATAAGAGTATAACAATTGTGCTCTCATAACATAATCTAGCCAGATGACAAATAGAACATTATATAATATTAATTGTACAACTTATTCATTTATGTATCCTTTATTAGTTTGTAATCACTATTTATTGTTAATAAAATTTTTGTTGAAATGAACATGTTTTTATTTCAAAAATTTTCTCAAAGTAATTTTCTGAATGATCTTAAGATAAAAAGAACAAAAAATGAAAGCCACAAAGCATGCGAAGACTGCACTGAATTACCTTAACATTGTTGCTATTAAAAATATTGATTACTTCAGATTTGTTTTTTGAATTAATAAGTCAATATATGTTAGTTTGATATCTTATCTTTTTTTAATAAGAAAGTAGTGAAATCTCTCAACAGATGACTATTGAATCATGTCAGTGTTTTTTTCCCAGAAAAATTCTTCATGTTGAAATATATGTGAATTAATTGCATAATGCACAAAATTATTTTTTCTCTTTTTTATTTCAAAATAATTTTAAAATTTAATATTAATACACTGTGTTGTTATAAGTGGTCAGAATATGTTTTTGATTACTTACTATACTGAATGAAATGGGTAGATTTTTTTTTGCTTTTGTAATCACTGATGGTGAAAATCTTTTTAATTTTGAATATCTCACCAGTGAAAGTACTGATTGTCTTGTAAGAACACTGGATGAAAATCAGATAAAGTACATTAATCATATTTTACTTCTATAATCAAAACTTAATATTGTATACTGTATAATGAATGAACTTTGTAGCTTCGTGCTACCATCTTATTTTAGGGTGGTATACCTTTAATGCAGTCATTATCTTCTGACATTGTCAATCTTACAAAAGAGTTGTCACTCTGAAAAAATGGTCTGTTTTTGAGGAAATAGTTCAAATTTTTTTTAAAGATCATTTTAGCAAATAAGCAATTGTAAATCAAAATAGTGGATGTATATTGATGATTACTAGGGTCAATCCTTGAATAAAATTTTATCACTAACCAATGTAAAAGTATAATTAATAGAGTAGTATGAATAAATGATGACAATAGATGGACAATTGAAATCTTAAACCGGATTCCAAGAGATTGCAGAAGACCCAGAAAGAGACTAAATTTGAGATGGATAGATGAAATAAGAAAGTGTGCAGGAGTGATGTGGAGAAGAGAGGCTAGAGATCAGAAAAGATGGATTGAACTTGGAAATACCTTTGTCCTGCAGTGGATTGATAATGGATGACAATGATGATGAGTAAACTCTTGTTTTCTTTTTTCAACTCTATAACTATTATCAATAACTAATTAAAAATATTCTTACTAAAATTAATATAGTTTTAAAATAATTTAATATTTTTAAAAAAATCAGAATATCTACTGAGATATTTTTTCCACATTGGTTTGTGTAAAATAATGTGAAAAACAAATTCAATTAATCAAAGCTTGGTAAATTGATCTCGTCTTTTAATTCTAAAATTAATGACAATTTTTAAAAATATTGTAATTTAAAATTTCTAACTTTTATTATCTATCAATTAACAACAATAAAAATCGGTGAGAGAATAATTTTAATTTA